>CAJQZJ010032362.1:98423-143097 GCA_907164525.1 Lophiomys imhausi | reverse complement strand
GGTGGTGATGGTGATGGTGGCGGTGATGAGGGTGACAGTGGTGGTGGGGATGATGGTGATAGTGGTGGTGGTGATGTTAATGATGATACATAAACATGCAACATCTTTCTATTTTCAAAGCATTTTCTAATTTTGTTGCCCTTAAATTCACAATGGCCTGCAAATATTATCCTCATTATCCACCTGGGGAGACTAGAGATGAGAAAGATGGTGAAATTCTACAAATTACGGAGCTGGCACTGTTTCTCTAAGTTTTTTTTTTCTCTGCTGCTTCTCCCCCACCTGCTAAGCGGCAGACATCCAGACTAGACCACAGTGGACAGGTGCTGGGAAGTAATCAAAGACACTGTTGATTTGACTAAGTGAATGAATACATGAATACATAGCTAAATGAGTGGATGGGTAGATGACAGATAAATGGACAAGTAGATTTACAGATAGACAAATGGATGGTTACATGGGTAGATGATGAATGGACGGGTCCCTCTTGAATGGATTGATGAGATAGATGAATGAAATTCCTGGACTCTAAGGGAAAAAGATGATGGTGTTTTCTCAAGTCTGCGAAGTAATACAAACCTTCCTAATACTTTACCACCCAGAATGCCCTGCACTTGGCTAATTGATTAACCCTACCTGCCTAGATCTTTCAATATTCCCTCACATCTAGGTCAGAGTGTTTTGTCCACAAGGGTATCTATTCCAGTCTACAGCCTTCCTGCCATGTTCACTTCCCTTCTCTAGACCTCAGAGATGGACACAGTACTTCCATGTTTTTGTATTATGTTTTTTGTTTTTTTGTGGGGATGGATAACATAGATCATTTGGTAAAGTGTCTGGCATACATAACTTTTCAATAAATAATTACTATCCCTCCTTTTGATCTCTATAGTTCAGGATAGTTGCCTGTGGACATAAAAGCGCCACTAAACATACCATATTGTGTCTATGGTCTTTAGCCCTTTTTCATTAGTAGTGGAATTTGAAATAATACAATAACCTTTATTTTATTACACAGCTCCTGGAAACTGAGGGTTTTATCCATGTCAATTAATTCCTTTGCAGCCCATGTTGGCAGTGACAATCAGAGTGTCAGTATGTCTCTGAGGATTCCTAGGAAATCTGAGGCACTTCACAAAGAGCCTGCCCTGGGTGAGAGACCAGCCGGAATGAATCGTTAATATACTTCATAAGAAGGGGACTCTCCCAAAATGCTAATTCAATCAACCCGCAAGGCAAACTTCAGGCTTCTTGTTCAGTGATCACACAGACTATCTTAGGGCTGGGGTTCTGCTCTAGGGAGGCCAGAGGCCTTGTTCTTCAAACCAGGGAGGAGCCACACCTTCAGTTTTTCACAGCTGTTGAAAGTGGGGCCTGTGGGGCCCATAAGTACCTCCTGTCACAACCAGCCAGAGCTGGTTCTCTAAGGAGCTCTCTCATCTTTGGAGAAGGCATCAGCAAGAAAGGGCATGAGTGAGAAATGAACTGTTTGAAGAAATAAGGAACTTCCTAAACCCAGCTTTTGCTCCAGAGTATCTTAGAGTCCTTAGCCATCCATTGATTGCTGCCCTCCCATGTGAATCCTTATCCACAGATGAGACATGCTCAAAAAGTATGAAATATCAGGGCTTCTTTGTCTCTCTTGAGACAAAGAACTTTCAGCCACATCCTTTGCTCATGGGCTTTTCTCTTGCATGGTTCTCTCCATGGGTCACCATGAAAGTTCCAGGCATATGTCCTCTTCATCCACTTGGGAGAAGTGGGCTGGTGAAGTGAATATAGCCTCCAAGGGCTGTTATTCAGGTGTTTTGGTTTTGTTTAGTTTAGATTTATTTATTTTATGTGTATAATGTTTTGCACCCATCCATATCTGTGTACCATATACATGCCTGATGTCCATGGAGGTCAGAAGAGGGAGTCAGATTCCTGGTACTCCAGTTACAGACAGTTATGAGCTGACATTTGGCTGCTGGGACTTGAACCCACGTCCTCTGGAAGAGCAGCCAGTGCTCTTAACCACTGAGTCATCTCTCCAGCCCTTTCATTTGTATTAATATTAGAATTGTATCATATTATGTTTTGGTTATAGTTTCCTTCTGTCTGGAACACAACCCTCCACCTCTCCAGTCCCCTGCCATAAGCAGGCTATTCCTGTTTGTCATTCTGGTCTTGGCACAGAAGTCACTCCTGCCTTGCTCGCCACAGCATCCTCGGCTCAGCCGTGTGACTCGATGCTGCACTGGTGGGTTTCAGCAGTACACAACTGAGTCTGACACACAGTGATGTAAGTACACAGTGCACAACTGGTGACTTCACAGACTAGCGGTTCTCAACCTTCCTAATGCTGCAATAATACAATTCTTTTTTAAGATTTTCTTATTTATTTCTTAGATTTATTTATCTATTATATATACAGTGTTCTGTCTGCATGTATGCCTGCAGGCTAGAAGATGACACCAGATCCCATTATAGAGGGTTTTGAGCCACCATGTGGTTGCTGGGAATTGAACTAGGGACCTCTGGAAGAGCAGCCAGTGCTCTTAACAGTCCCCAGTTCTTCATTTCGTGGTGACCCCCAACCATAAAATTATTTTTGTTCCTACTTCATAACTGTAATTTTGCTACTGTTATGAATTGTAATGTGTATATCTATGTTTTCCCATGGTCTTAGGTGACCCCTGTGAAAGGGTTGGTTGGCTCCCCACAGAGGTTGCAACCCACAGGTTGAGAACCAGTCACAGACGGCGCCAGGCCTCAGAAACCCCCAGGTATCTGTACCTAAGCCCCTCACCCATTGCTGTCCTTGGCCCCTCTAGATGTACAGAGGTATAGCAGACCTTTCCCTCCTCCTTTGAGAGACATTCTGTGCAGAAGCTCTAGGGCACTGAGAGGAGGAAGTGGGGAGGAGGAAGTGCAAATGCAGCATGAGGTTCAGTTCCCTGAACCTGAACATCGGGAAGCTGCTTGCCTCATTGTGATAGTGGGGGAAACGTTAAGTGCTTCCTGAAAGCATGTGACCCCCCCCCCCCACCTTAGTCTGTCTGACTAAAGGCCTCCCAAGTCTCCAGAGTTCCTACTTCTCCAACAGGCCTCTAGGACTGATGCCCAAAAGGCAGGCAGGCTGCATTTCAAAATCCCAGTTTCACTTCCTATTAACTGTGCAATTTCAGGCAGATTGCTAGGCCATCCTGAGCTTCACTCCCATATCTGCTTAAGAACAGACCTCACAGAGGAAGGATGAGGGTTAAATGAAGGGACACAGGCAATGCACCCGGCACTGGGAAAGTGTCCCAGCAATGTTTGCTGTTGATGTTATTCATCATCTTGTCAGTCAGGTGGAGCTCAGAACAAGTATATAACATGACACCCATCCCTCCACATTTTTCTTTTTCTTTCCTTTTCTTTTTTGTTCGTTTTTCTTTTTGTTTTTGTTTTTTTGAGACAGGATTTCTCTGTGTAGTCCTGGCTGTCCTGGAACTCTCTCTATAGACCATCCTCCTGCCTCTGCTTTCAGACTGCTGAGATTAAAGGTTTGGGCCACCAGAACCCCCTCACCCCCCACTAATCCCTCCCATTTCAACTCAGCCCCTAGTTGAAAGTAGATAACCCCTGAGAAAAGTAGATAATCTGCTTCAGCCAGAAGCTCCACACCCCTCACAATATTATGTTCTTCCCATTTTCTCATCAGCAAAATGCCATTGCTGGGTAACTCACCTCATTCCTCTCCTTGGCCTTGGTACAGCCAGGAATGCACTGGCACTCTGAATAGAAACTCTGCCTGTGTGCTTTCCAGCTGGGTGAATGTGGGTGACTTGCTTGGCCTCTCAGAGCTCCACTTCCTTCCTCTGTAATATGAGAATAATCACCATAGCTCCCACTTTCACTAAGTTGATGAGGAAACACAAGGAGCATAGCTGGTACACTGGGCCTGGGCGGAAGAACAGTCTGATACTATTATCTTGTTATCTTATTTTGCCAGCGAGTTGGTTGCATGGCAAATGAGGGGGGTGTCTAGTCTCTGACAGAGTTTGTGCTCCTCTTGAAGCCCAGGCTCGACATGGTCACAGCTCTATTCCTATCTCAGATGGGATTGGCCTCTCCTCAAATAAAGGAGGGATCCCCTTTCTCATGGCAACTTTTTTTTTTTTTTGGTTTTTCGAGACAGGGTTTCTCTGTGTAGCCCTGGCTGTCCTGGACTCACTTTGTAGACCAGGCTGGCCTCAAACTCGCAAAGATCCGCCTACCTCTGCCTCCCAAGTGCTGGGATTAAAGGCGTGTGCCACCACCGCCCGGCTTTTCATGGCAACTTTTAACCTCCCTATCATCCCAAGCAAACAGTGCTCTATCTCTTCCTGGTGTCTCTCACAGGGACCATTAATCTCAGAGTCACTGCCTGCCAAAGCATCCTTCCCTCATCTCCGGGGTCTGGAAAACACAGTCCTTACATAATGGCAGAGGAGCCCTGGCTCCCTGGGCTAGGTGGATATTTAGGCTGGCTTTGTCTCCCACAGGCAGACAGAACCCTGTTCTGACTGTGAGACATGGCAACATGTTGGGTGGCTTCTGCAAGCTTTGCTCTACCTGTCTGCAGCTAGGGATGGTGGCTGATCCTTTGGGACATCTGACTGGCCTGGGTTTTATACCTAAATTGACATCACCTGCCCTCATTCCTGTATCATCCAAAGAGCTGTCAGTATTCTGGAAGTATAGGGGTCATCTCTACCCTGTCATACATGGAAGGTAGTTTCAAAGGAGTAAGTTGGGGAATTATGAGAGAGGAAAGGACCCCTTGTCTCCCTACCTTCCACTGTTGTTTTTCCGGAAGCCGATCTGGGGCCTCCACCTCCATCCAGGTGCCCAGAGGCCTCGAGAAGCTGAAAGCTGTCGAGAACACTGAGCCTGATGTGTTTAACTGCAGGAGATGCCACTGTCTCCTCCAGATGCAGGCTAAAAATACAGAGAAGTGAGGTCCCTCAGTAATGGAGACTTTAAGAGCCTGTGACATGCTGTGATGGCTGTGCAGCCGCTAATGAGCTCCTAGTCGATCGATGCCCGAGACCCAAGTGAGCACGTGGGCCGGGAGCTGGGACGGGGTGTCACTCGGCATTTGTCCGTCCTGGCTCAGAAACCTGGAACGTGGGTGTGGGCCAGGAGATTGGGATCAGCTTGACTGACCCCTTAACATTCAAATGGGGAGACTGAGGTCAAGTGACAGGAAATGGGAAGACATGTCATGAAGAGGCCAACAAGGGACCCTTGGCCAGATCTAGCTTCTCTTGCTCCCTGCCACATCCCCAGCTTTGTATTCCAAAGCCCAGCACAGAGCTTTACAGGCTTTGCAAATGGATGAGAATTGAGCACTTGCGTGAATGAATATTTGCCTCACTGCAGTGTGAGACACCCCCGTGCAAAGGTCTATATAATTTAGTCTTCCTCTTGTTCCAGTAGTATCCAGCACCACGAAGATACTCAGAAAGGATTTGTTGAGTGAGTGAATCTACCCCTTCTGCCGAGACAAAGAATCCTGTGACAGTCGTGTCCAAGGTCTATTTTCATTGGTTGGACCACTCAGAGAGGGTAGTCATGCCTGCTGGAGAGAATACAGAACAGAACAGAGCAGCAGTTGCTGTCTGAACTTGCTGCAGGCACCGTTTGACACAAACTCAGTCCTCATATTTATCCTATGCTTAAGCCCATTTGAAAAAAAAAAAGACGCCGGGCGGTGGTGGCGCACGCCTTTAATCCCAGCACTCGGGAGGCAGAGGCAGGCGGATCTTTGCGAGTTCGAGGCCCACCTGGTCTACAAAGCGAGTCCAGGACAGCCAGAGATATTCAGAGAAACCCTGTCTTGAAAAAACCAAAAAAAAAAAAAAAAGACTTATTTGTTTAATAGCTATCAATATTATGTATTGAAGTATGTATGCCTGCATACCAGAAGAGGGCACCAGATCTCATTCTAGATGGTTGCGAGTCACCATGTGGTTGCTGGGAATTGAACTCAGGACCTCTGGGAGAACAGTCGGTGCTCTTAACGGCTGAGCCATCTCTCCAGCCCTTAAGCCCATTTTTTTTTAAAGATTGATTTATTTAACACATGAGAACTCTATCTGAATATATCCCTGCATGCCAGAGGAGGGAATCAGATTCCAGTATAGATGGTTATGAGCCACCATGTGGTTGCTGGGAATTGAACTCAGGACCTCTGGAAGAACAGACAGTGCTCCTAAAGCCCATTTTTTTTTTTTTTTTGGTTTTTCGAGACAGGGTTTCTCTGTGTAGCCCTGGCTGTCCTGGACTCACTTTGTAGACCAGGCTGGCCTCGAACTCGCAAAGATCCGCCTGCCTCTGCCTCCCAAGTGCTGGGATTAAAGGCGTGCGCCACCACTGCCCAGTCTAAAGCCCATTTTTAAATCCAATTTTTATACCCATTTTATACAGGGAAATGCTAACAGAGCTCACGAAGGTTGTGCTCCTTGCCCTGGGTTATGTGTAGAAGGCTGTCAAGCCAGGATTCAAACACAGGCAGGTCTGTCCCTCCCTAACCACAGTGCTACCTTGCCTCCCTATGGTAGAGCAGAAGAGGACAGTAGAATTGTGAGCCCGAGAAATCCACAAAAGATGGGGGGGAGCTACTTCCAGGGCCCATAAAGTGTTTGATAAATTCCAGGAGAAGAATAGGAAGAAATAATGAGCATTTGTCAGAGTCTTTTATAGCATGTAAGTCACTTTTCCCTGCGTCCTCTCATCTGATCTTCACCACAGGCCTGGGAGGAAGGTATTATCATTATCTACATTTTATTGGTGAGGAAATGAAGGCTCTCACACCTCCCAGCCCGGGCAGGGCAGGCTGTGCCTCGGGGTAGGGAGGACCATGGTGCAGCAATGAGGGTTGTCAGAACTTCTCCCCCATTGTCACTGCCTCACCGTGCCAGTTGAGGCTTCTGCCTTGTTATAACTGCAGGGAAAAGGCCAGCAGGGGGCACCGCCCCGCAAAGACCACCCGTTTCCAGAAGAGATAGTGAGGACACAGCGGCGCTTCCATCCCCAGTCCCTCACTTGCCTTTGAGCTGCCCATTCCGTTGGCAGCAACTCTTTGTTTGTGCAATGTGAAAAGCAGGGGCCTTAGCCAACAACACCACGTTTGGCGGTGGAAAAATCAACTCTAGTGAAAGAGTTTAATTAAGCTGAGGCCAGGCATGGTGACTCATGCTTGTAATCCTAGCACTATGAAGGTGGAGACAGGAGGATTGCTGCAAGTTAGGGGCTAGTATGGGCTACATACTGAGTTCTAGGCTGGCCAAGTCTACATAGCAAGACTCTGTCTCAAGAAAACAAAGCAAAACAGAGAAGTGTGGCAGTCTGAACACAGAAAACCATGTACAGAAGGAGACCAGAGCCGATCGTGCTCTTCCAGCTCCTCGTGCTCCCAGTTGCTCTGGTAGTAAATTGACCCTTTTGAACATGTAGTCAAGGTTTGGCAGACAGTAAATGTGGTGATATCTTTCTTCCCACAAGAACCCTAAGTTCAGATCTGCCATAATGGAGAGTCGGTGCATGGCTCTTGTCTGTACCCAGCTCCACATCTCAAAAGGGGCAGGAGTGCCAGGAATCGGCAACCTGCATGCTTGGCGTTTCCTCATTTTGCCATAGGATTGATCTCGTCGTGCAAAAGTTTTACCATATGCACTTTCTGTATCAATTCAGATGGATGCAACAAAAAACAACAACACCCCCCCCACACACACACACACAAAAGCCGTGTACAGTGATTCCTGACTATGCTCCCATAACTTGGAAGATAGAGCTTCAGGCCAGCCAGGGATACATAGCAAGATCTTGTCTCAAAATAACAACAAAACTCAGATATACACAAAAATGAGAACCAAAATTTTAAGCAGTTGCACTTTTTTCATTTCATAGTCCTGTAATTGAAAGGGGGAAACCCAGAGACAGACTGCTCCTGCAGGGGTCAGACAGGCTTTCAGCATAGATGAGTTCGGCTGCATGCCAGGTGCTGTGCTAGGCTCTAAAGCTGAAATGTTGGTCAAGCCTGTCCCTGAAGACAGGCATTCCAGCCCCCATGGTGGGGATAAACAAATGATCTCCACAAGGTGTTGGTAAAGGTCCTGACTCAGTCCTGTGCAAGGAAGCGGTATTAGAGGCAGATGGAATGGCAGGGACAAACCAGCTCTGGGGTCAAGCTGCAGTGTAAGCTCTTCTGCTTTGAGCTGGTGACTTTGGACAAGTTCCCTGGGCTCTTTGTGACTCAGTTTCCTTATTGTGAAATCAGAGCAATAATGGTAACTTTCCCTGTGAGACTGAGTTAATTCACACAGAGTACTTAGAACAGTTCCTGGTCAACAGCAGAAATCATGACGTGTCAACTGTCATTGTTTTTTAACTGGTAAGTTGTAAGACTTAAATAAGAAACCATTTGGGGAGCACTTAGCCTAGAGTAAATGCTCAATAAAGGTAAGCTGCTATTATTTTTGCTATTAAGTAGCAATTGTCATTGCTGGCCAGGTGGATGGGAGGGAGGATAGGAGAGGGATCCAAGGCAGAGAGGACAGCATATGCAAAGGCCTGGAGGCCAGACAGAGCCTGGTGCATTTGGCAAAGTCGAGAAGCTCAATTAGACTGGCACACAGCCTGGGTTCCAGGAATGAGGCAGAGGAAAGGGTCTGGGAAGGTAGAGGCTGAACCTGGGGGCATCTCAGTGAGTAATGAGTCTCCCTCACCCCGTACACAGCGCCACTGTGAGTGCCTGGGCTCATAAAGGCTTGCCAGGGGGCACAGGGGAGATGGGCAGTATGAGGGGGCTACTCTGGGCCCACCCCCTTCAAGCCCAGTGCCACTCTTCCAGGAACCACCAACTGTCAATTAAGGAGCCTCAGTGCAAGAGGCTCACCTTTCTCATGTGATGATACATGTCACATCCAGGAACGATCAAAATAGCTTAGCTTAGACAAAGTGCCTTGCGCTGCGTGTTTGTTCTTTGGTGTCTGAGTGTTGATCAAGATGCCTGTGATTTGCTGGTCCCTGACAGCCATTACTTGCTCAGAACCTCTGTCTGCCACACAGCCCACCTGGTAGCACCCTGTTCCTCCTTCTACTGTCCTTATAGTAGTTAGTTCTACTTCAGGCTAAAGGGCGGGTTAGAATCAAGTCCAGCTGGAAACGATGGCCGAAGTTTAGAAATCTTTGAGTACAGTCTACTTAACCTCACAGTGCTCACTGTATTTAACTGAGAACTGGACCAAGTTCACACAGTTGATAAGTGTTCCTTAAGGGTAAGATTTGAACTCAGATCTCTGCCATTACGATCTGTACACTTGCTCCCAGACCAGGCTGCCTTCCTCCAGCTTACTTGTTCCCCCACCCAGCTGATTCTAAAGAGAAGAGTTTGAGAGAGTTGGGTTTAATATAGGCACCCGGGTCAATGCACGGAAGTCAGATCCTGGGGCTTCCTCACCCCTGAGGAGAAAACCCCCTCAGATGTGCCAATCAACCAATACTGGCTTCCAACTCTTGGCCCCTGACCAGCCCCTCTCAAAGGCAGTCCTTCACTTATCAGCACCAATAGTAGCTTGGCTCCTCCAAGATCTTCCTGGGGTGACCCTTTGGCACCTATCACTTCTGGAGACATGCTTCTCTTTGAATCCATGCACATCAAGTAGTCACTTCAAGGTCTCTGTTGTCATCATCATAAGGGGAACAAACACATAAGGCTTAAGGGCCTTCACCTGTTGCTGTGCCCCTTTTTCCATGTTCTGGGACCCTGAGGGGGTGGAAATCTAGGACATGCAGGGCTTCCATTTGTGCTGATTCCTTACAGGAAATGCTCAATGACCTATTCCCTTTTGCTTTCTAGACTCCAGTAAAACAATTGTGCTAAAACAATCTCTGTGTTGAATAACTGTAACCATAGGTGCTATTGTCCGTTGAGCTGCCCGGAGCCGTTTGTCTACAGGGTCCCGCTCAGTTCTGAAAGTCATCCCAGAAAGGAGGGATTATGGACATCCCCCAAGGTGAGGAAACTGAGGATCTGGATGATGGTGTCCTGTGATGCAGAGCACAACCAGAAGTGGAGCCAGTATGCCAAAGCCAGAGCAACCTGATCCTCAGCCTGTGCTCCTTGCCCCGACCCGAAATAGCCCCAGTGCAGCCTGTAGATTGGTGGAGGAGCCCCTCCCTCCCTCCCTCCCTCCCTCCCTCCAGGTTTGCTGTGCTACCTGGGCTCTCCTCTCACAATCCTTAGGTTTCTGCCCATACTGCGTCCTTCTCTAGCCCTCGATGCAGTGCAAAGCCTCTCTCAACAAGGTTTATTATTTCTAATCTTAGGAGGGAAAGCTCAGTTCAAAGCCATTTCCAATTCTATTCAAGTCAAGCAACAGTTCTCACTTTGCCTCTCTGACCCCCCTACCACCCCACCTCCTCCTCCAACTGGCGCCAACAACACAAGATAAATCTTTCCTCCGAAATATAATAGTTCTCTCCTCTTCCCGTTGAAGCCTCTGCCAGGTAATTAGCATACGCTGACACCTTGATAGAGGAAAAGAAAGACATGAGGTAATTCCCTTTCTCTGTAACCATTATAGTATGAAACAGTCTTTCAGTTTGCCAGTTACCCAATCCAGCATTCCTGCACGCAGCCCACCATGTGACATGTGATTCTAGCTGATCCTACCATCTCTTGTATTCATCACCAACCCCAGGTCACACTTGATAGAGAAATTCTCCCTCTTCACTGCTGACACCTTCTTGGTAGGCAGGGCAGCCAGGGTTCAAATTGACTGGGAATTGCAGAATTGATGTGGTCATCCTTGGTTGAGCACCCCAAGTTGGTAGCCTGAGGCCTTGCAAAGGCCTCCAGGGGTCATTTTTGGGATCCCTCTCTTCTTTGCCTCTCTATGATTTGCTCCCACAAAGAGAATGAACTTTGACCAGACTCAGGAAGTAACTAAGACCAGGTAACAGGACTGACCATGCTGGATTTTGGAAGAATATGGAAGGTTTTGGGGCTTTGGACTAGGAGAGCAATTAAATAGGGTGATAGAGCCTTAAGAGGTCATTCTAGTACAAGCTTGAAAGAAAACAGTGTTGGGGGCAATGTGGACTATGGAGGACCAGATCAAGAGGCCCAGTTTCAGAGGGGGGACAAAATAAACAATTGGGCTAGAGACCATTCTTGTGCTATTTTGGCAAAGGATGCATCAGCTTTCTGGTCTCTCAGACTCAGAATCTGCCTGAGGCTAAATTGAAAAGTATTGGATTAATGTTCTTGGCAGAGGAGATTTCAAGACAGCCTAATATTGACTCTGTTGTTTGGTTATTAGTAATCGCTCTTATGTAGAGATACAATGAGAAAGAGCAGGGCCAAAAGAAATACAAAACTTACAGTCTAGAGGAAAAAAAAAGAGCATCAGGAAATTTAATGTTGGAGCCAAGGTTTGTGCTGAAAGAGGTAAAAAGATTAAAGAAAGGCCTATTCAGAAATAGAATAAAAGGAAAAGTTCCCTCAGAATGAGGCCCCACCCAACTAAGCTTCCAACTTGTTAAAAGGGAAGGCCTGGGGAATTTTGTTGTTTGATCCTAAAGAGCAACAATGAAGAAGAGCTGCTGCAAATATGATTCAAGGGGGTGTGGGGCATAGGCCCCACCCAAGCAGGCAGCAGAACTGGTCAGCATCTGTCAGGTGGTTCTGGTTTTAAAGACATGAAGGATACACGAGAAAAGAGGTTATAGAACCTTCCTCCATGGTTGAGAAGAGCTGCTGAGGCCAGGCATGTGACAAGGAAGTCCCTGCATGGAAGCCCTGAGCGGTCATTTCATGAAACCATGAAAGTGAAGCCTATTTCATTGGAGACTCCAAGATATTGGAGGTTTCAGTATCATGGGATATCTGCCAAGGAGAGCTACACACAGGGAGTGGAACAAACCCTAGAGAGAGAAGTGTGTTGTAGTCAGCAAATCTAAAAAGGCATCTAAGCCCTTTAACATCAGACATGGAGCTACAGGATTTGGAGTTTACCCTCTGGGTTTTGATCTTGCTATGGGCCTGAATATTTCCTCACCTGCCCCTTTTCTTCCATTTTGGAATGGCAATGTATAACTCTGTACCATTGTATGTTTGGAGAATATAATTTGCTTTTTGATTTTATAGGGAGTTATAACTAAGAGATTGCCTTGAGTCTCAGAAGAGACTTTGGACTTTTAAATATGTTGAGACTGAAAGGCTATGGGGACTTTTGAAGTTGGACTAAATGCATTTTGCATTATGATGTGGTCATGAGCCTATGAGGGGATGTTCAGTGGAACATAGTGGTTTGAATGAGAATAGCTCCCAAAGGCTCATATGTTTGAATGTGTGGTCCCCAATAGGTGGAACTATTTGGGAAGGATTAGGTGTCATGGACTTGCTGGAGAATGTGTGTCACTAGGGTGGGCTTTGAGGCTTTAAAATACTTCTGCAATTCCCAGTGTCTCTTTCTCTCTGCCTCGTACTCGAGGATCAAGATGTGAGCTCTCAGCTGTTCCTGCCACCATCTAATTGCTCTGCATCACGAACTCTAATCCTCTGAAAGTGTAAGCTCCAAATTAAATGCTTTCTTTTGTAAGTTGCTTTGGTCATGGTGTTTTATCACAGAAATGGAAAGATGATTAAGACAGTGGGCAAGCAGCTTGATCATCTATTTGACAAGACACAGAAAAAGCTGTGTGAGCCAGCCAGCCAAGGTTTTCCGAGGCCAGGGGCCACGCATCATGCATCTGAGTAGAAGCTGAAAACAGGCACTCTGTTAATGCACCACGCTGCCCAAGGAAATCTCCCACCCCCATCTTTCAAGTGCCTTCCTAAAGAATAGGCCCACTCCAGGCAAGAGAGACTGAGATATCTCAATCTCTCTTCTTCCTGGTATGTTCTTGGGCCCCTCTGCTCTGGTAGAACGGGTTCTGGATACCTTCCTGTAGGTCCAGAGCTGGCGGGGGGGAGGTGAAGGCTGGGCCAAGATCTGGAATACTCCCTCTGGCAATGTAAACATACCTCCTTCATCTAAGAAACTAGGCACAGCAGTCCATGCCTGAACTGAAATTCCAGCACTCGAAGACTGCGGTGGAAGGATTCCAGACCAGCCTAGGCTGCTGCTACCTGGCAAGATCCTGACTGTCTTGATTTCCTTCCTCTTCCTACTCCTTGAGACAGCTTCTCAGGAAGGCTTGTATAGCCTTTGCTAGCCTGGAACTTGCTTTTGTAGACCAGGCTGGTCTGAAACTCACAGAGATCCACCTGCCTCTGCCTCTGCCTCCCAAATGCTGGGATTAAAGGTGTACACCACCAATCTCTTTATTGTTACTTTTAAAAATATTAGTTCAAAGCCATCCTGGTCTACAGAGTGAGTTCCAGGATAACCAGGGCTACACAAAGAAACCCTGTCTCATAACACACACACACACACACACACACACACACACACACACACACACACATACACACACACACACACACACACACACACATATATATATTTCTACCATTTATTTATTTATTTAGAGACAGGGTCTCACTATTTAACCCTGGCTGGAACTCACAGAGGTCTGTCTGCCTCTGCCTTCCAGATACTGGGATTAAGGGTATGTGGTACCACAGTGGACTTTATTTTTAATCTGTGTGTGTATCCATCTGTGTGTATATACCTATGTGTGTGTGTGCATATGTATGTATGTATGTATGCATGTACCTATCTCTGTGTGTATGTATGTGTTTATGCCACATGTATGTAGGTGTTCTCCAAGTCCAGAAGAGGAGGTCTGATCTCCTGGGGCTAGAATTACAAGTGGTTTGAGCAGCCTAATGGAAACTGAACTTGGGTCCTCAGGAAGAGCAGAACTTCTTAATCACTGAGCCATCTCCCCAGCCCTGACCTTGCTTTAAAAAGGAGAGCGTAAGCAGTATTTGCTTTTATAATCTAAAAAATGGAACTAGACCAAATACATATGGACTGGACATTGGAAATGTATGTTATACCTTATAATTTTCAGAATTGTTGCCTAATTGTTCTTATTGTTTTGTATTGTATTTATTGTTACAAGAAAATAGCTTTTTATTGGGAATTGTTGGGAGGAAAAAGATATACCTTCAGTTAAAAAAAAAGCAGATATGAAGGAGGGAGGAAGAGGGAAGGCAGGTGGAACTGGGAGGGTGAAGAGGGAGGGGACTTCAATTGAGATGTAACTTGAATAAATAAATAAATGTTGAAAAAAAAGAAAGAAAGAAACTCCATATGGTCAGTTACAATCTTGTTCTACTCAAGTTTAATAAATCAAGGCATATCTTATAAAGAAAATGGGACTTGAGACATACATATAGACAAAAATATCCATATATAATATATAATAAAATAATTAAAGAGCTAGCTTTTTAAAAAATCTTACAACTACTTTGATAATTTTATATACTTATACAGTGTATCTTGATCATCCAACTCTACTCTCCCATTCCCCTGCAACAACCACCAGCAAATCCCTCACCCATTTTCATGTCCTTTTTTTTTTTACCCACTGAGTCCAGTTGGTGCTGTCTGCTGGGCTGTTGTTGAGTGATCTTGGCTTGCCATTGTGCACGTCTAATCACATCAGCTTGTGACTGTGATGGCCACCCTGTGTTCACAAGACAGAATGTCACACCACTCCTCCCCATCCTCCAGCTTTGGGTAAGAGGTTTTTAGATAAAGGAACCGGCTTGAGGATCCCCACCAATACCTGTCTGCTTTGTCCGTTCTATGGCTCAAGACACCTTGTGGGGCTTTTCCCTGTGTTAGACATTCTCTTGGGAGACGAGCGCAGGATACATGGCCCAGGTCCAGCTGAGCCCCATTAAGCCTGTTTCTCCTTCTGAGACTCCCAGAAGCCTCAGCCTCCAACCATTTTTTTCTTCACCTTGCCTTCCTACTCCACACTGTCTCTTTGCACATGGAAATCAGAGTTCTATACAAATAAGATTATAGCACTTGTGTTTTTGTTGTGTTTTTTAAAAATACTCTATAAAGACTACAGGGGATGGGGAGAAGAAGGTCCTGATTTAAATAGATAGGTGGATAATATACCCTGGCTCAGCCCTCCATCCAGGCTTATTGCCCCAGGTGTTGCAGGCTATTGAGAGACCGCTTCCTCTGGGCCCCTCTGGGTCAAATTCACATCACACTCAGGGCATGACCTCATCCAAAGAGACGCCTAGCTAGGGTCTCTATATTCACGACATGGAAGAGCAGCCAGCAGCCCAGCTCCATTCACCACTGAAGGATGTTCTAGTTCTGGAGTGCCTCATGGGCCAACAAAGTCTGATTCTGGACCCCGGATCACCACAGTACACATTCTTGCTTCCATTCCTCTTGCATGGGGACTGAGCCCAAAGGACACCTAAATAGATTCTATGCACAAAAGCAAAACCAAGCACACAACACAAAACATTCCACTGGCTTCTCTGGCAATGTGAATGAATATTTAATAAATATGAATATGCATTTTTATTTTTATTTTGTTGACAGAGTCCCCCCCCACAAGCTGGCCTTGAACTCACTATGTAGTCAAGGTTGGCCTCAAACTTGTGGCTCTTGCCTCAACCTCCATTATAGGCACGACCTACCATGCCCAACTATAAATATATATTTATAAAACATATATATTGAAACAGGGTTTCCGGTAATCCAGGCTAGCCTGGAACTCATAAGTAATAAAAGATAACCTTGAATTTATAATCCTCCTGCCTCCTTCTCTAAGGTGCTGAGACTACAGGCATTTCCCCCTAAGCCAAATTTATGTGGTTCTGGGAACCCAAACCAAGGCCTGGTGCACACTAGGTTCCACTATGTAGCTAAATCATTAGTTGTATTATGTTGGCTTTTGAGACAAGGTTTCGCTATGTAGCCCAGGCAGGCCTCAGGCTCCTGAATGCTAGGATAATAGGTATGCACAACTGTATCTGGTAAACATGCATACATGTGTTTAACACCAGAAAAGCCTTGCATACTTTGACTCTTGCCTGTATTTCTCATCTCCTGCCTTTCCCCGTCACCTTGTTTGAAATTTCAACTTCATATCATTCCCTGTTTTTCCTTCTTGGTAATTATTATGTATCATACACACACACACACACACACACACACACACACACGCACGCACACACGTGCACACGCACATGCCTTGTTTCTTTTGTCTCTTCAGTAGAACATAAACTCCATGGGGATAGGGATTCGACCTGCTTAGTTCCTACGGCAGCCTACAACTCAGCAGTGTCTGGTAATGGCAGGTGTTCGACTGTATCTATCACAGTGTGCTCAGAACCAAGGAGGCTGAACTGATGTAAAATGAACAAGCGAAAGAAGGAATGAATGAGGCAGCGTCTACCAGCTGGCTCCCTCTAAAAACCATTTTGCTTTCAGGAACTTCACTTCTCTCTGGTGACCTCTGCAGGTGTCCAAGACCACACAAGTCTGTCTTCATATCAGACTCTCCAAACCTGTTCAGAATAGTCTGTGGCTACAAGCCAGGGCTTTGCAGACCCAGGTTCTACCTTGTACTGACTGGGGACATTGACATTGGAAAGCCCTTCTCTACAAAGTGAGGGTGCTGGCACAATTTGCCAGGGAACAGCTTGCAATGGACCCAGCAAAAGTGCTACTCCCCAGAGCCTGACCTCTCAGAGGGCAGGGGCAAGCCTGCAAGTCCACTGCCCGGGCACTTCCTGGATGCCTAAAAAACTGAAAAGTGAGGCCTGGGGTGTAGCTTAGTGGCAGAGCACTTGTCTAACATGCACAAGGACCTGGGTTTGATTCCCAGAATTTCAAAAGTAGTTGAGTAAATAAAAACACCAGACATTGAACTTCTGATTTCCCACTCTACCTGTCCTCTGCCCCACATGTTTATGGGGGGCAAGTGTGGGGGAAGACATGGAGAGGGAGACACCCAGTGAGTGTGCTCTGAGGAATTCTGTCCATGTCTTCTCCATTCTCAGCATCATTTGTCTGATGTGATAGGTGGGGGTGAAGAAGGATGTCTACAGCAGCCAATAGCACTCACTCTCTGTCTATACCCTGCCCCCTGACCATACCTAGATTCAAACTATTCTGTGGTCTCTCTGCTTGAAACCCTCTGACTAAACCTCAGCCTTTGCTGAGGCCAGCCTGGTCTACAAAGCGAGTCCAGGACAACCAGAGCTGTTACACAGAGAAACCCTGTCTCGAAAAACCAACCAACCAACCAAACCAAAACAAAAAACCCTCAGCCTTTGCTCTGGGGTACCCCGTTTTCAGTCTAGAATCAATCAAGTCCTGTCTCCTCACAGCCAGTGACACCCCAAACCGTATAGTTCTCCCCCTTTCCTGACTGCCTCCTACATATATGGACAAAATCAATTTTCCTGCTGCTTACTTCCTTCTGGGCCAGCTTTTATCAGGTTCTACTGCAGGTCACAATTTCACCTGCCTGCCAGATCTCCCCAAACCAACAACAGTCTAACCCACTAGGTACACATACAAAGGCTCACCATTTCTTTCATCTCTCTCCATCTTCATAATCACCTCCAGCCACTGGCAGGATGCAACCTCCCCACTCTGAAGATGAAGCCACAGAGGCTGAGAGATGCTGAGATCAGTGACAGTCACCCCAGTCGGTTCCCCTTCCCAACTCAGGAATTGGTAGCACCAAGCACTGAGATGGCCGAGACGCTGGAAACAAGCAATGCCCATCCCCACCATCCTTCCCCTCATCCTCCTCCGCAGCCAAGTGGTTCCCAACTGTGCAGGTGGGACTGAACCATTTCTCAGGCAGCTCACCCTCTCCAGCAATATCTCCTTGGTCCATGTGAGTTGAGCACCCCACCCAAACACCCCCACACACACTCACCCACACACACACCCCCACACCCACACCCTGCCCCATATGCTTGTCAAGGTCTCCCTCCCTGCCTTCACTATGGTTCCACTCATTCTTTACATTGCACCACTTGTGTTTCTCTGGCACATATTCACCCAACCCACTCATTCAACAAATAGTTATTGAGAGGTGACTGTGTGCCAGGCACGGTACTGGATACAAGGGTGTAACAATGAAACAAGCAAAACCATTGTCTTCATTCAGCTTGCAGTGAGGGACCGGTGGTGCATCAGCGAGTAAATTTGCAGTGTTCCCTAGCGGCAAGTGCTCTGGAAAGAGGCAGAGCAAAGGAGGAAACCGAACACTCAGTCAGGAGGTAGGCTTGTTATCCACGGAAGGCCTCACCGAGCCTATGCCTGAAGAGGTGAGGGGAGTCTGGTGTGGCTGGCACCTGTAGCTGGACCAGGCACTCAGAACATCAACTGCCAATCCTGAGGAGGAACTGAGCTTCTTCGCAAACTCAGACGTAAGGATGGATGCAGAGACCAGCAAGGCTAGAGGAATGAGAAAAAAGGGAGCGGGGCAGCATGGTGACACACACATGTAATTCTAGTACTTGGCTGGCTGAGGTAGGATTACCATCTAGTTCTAGGCCAGCCTGAGCTACAGAATAAGGCCAAAAAACCAAGGGGCGAGTCCGTGAGACATATCAGCAACTTAAGACACTTGCCACCAAGATTGAGATCGGTCCCCGGGAATCACAGGGTTAAAGGAGAGAACCAACACCCACAAAGTTGCTCTCTGACCTCCACATATAAACCACGGTGTGCTCATGTGAGCTCATCGAATAAATAAACAGTTTTCATGCTTTAAAGAGGGGAGGGGTGAGATTTGGCAACGGGCTTCACCTCTTTGTGTCTGCCGATCATCATGAGAACTTTGGTGAGAGATAAGGTCGCTGGACAACCGTGACCCAATCTCCCTTCAGTGTAGAGAGCAGACAGCAGGGAGACAGCCAGGCAGCCATTGTAGCAATACAGGAGGAGATGGTGACAGCCCTGACCAGGGTGCTGAGTGTGGAACTGGCAAGAAACGGTCAGAAGCTCGATGAGTTATGACAGCAGCAGCGCTGACAATGGTTGCTGCTGAGCTGCATGTTGGGTGCAAAATGAGGAACCAGAAATGACATCAAGGATGATGTGGATTTGACGGTTCCCCCTAGTCTCTGCTGTGCTTATGTTGGTCCATCCCCTTTGCCAAAGACTATAAGCCACTTCCTGATCTCTTTCCCACCCCGTGATCGGATCTTGTAGTACCAGTTAGTATTAATACTATTGAACAGTTTTCGAA
This sequence comes from Lophiomys imhausi, assembly GCA_907164525.1. Taxonomy (NCBI): domain Eukaryota; kingdom Metazoa; phylum Chordata; class Mammalia; order Rodentia; family Muridae; genus Lophiomys; species Lophiomys imhausi. The sequence continues at coordinate 123,879 of CAJQZJ010032362.1, read as the reverse complement.
GGTTAACCTCAGGCCCAGCCTGGGCTAAGTGCTTGGTGAATGTTCTCTCATTCATTCTCCACAAAAATCCAATAAAAGGAGAGCTGTGATGAGCCTTTTATTATTAATATCTCGATTTAATAGGAGAGGAAAGTAAGGCACAGAAAAGCTAAATAACTTAATCTGGTCACAAAGAAAATAGGAAACTCGGGATTTGATCCCAGGACTGTTTTTCTTTTCTTTCTTTTTTGGGGGGCTGGGCTTTGAGATTTCGCAGCTATTGGTGGAGCTTGCAGTGTAGGCCAGGCTGGCTTCAGACTCAGAGATCTACCTGCCTCTGCCTTCTACGCTGAGATTGAACCCCTGCACTACCACATCTGCCACCAGGACTGTTTTTCTAAGCGCCATGAGAGAGTGACATTTTGGTTCCCCAATCAGCCATGACTTCACTCTCTTAACCTCAGAGTCCTCTAGTAGGAGAATGCCCAGACACGCCTCATCTTTGCCTGACGAAACTGCATTCTGAGAAGCCAGGTGGAGTGGGGGGTACCCTTCTCTCTGCTCTGAAGTTGCCCTTCTTGCTGTCTCGGCCCTCGGCGCTGTGGCAGGTTGCATATGCAGTGCAGAGACATTTTCTGCTCTCACAACTGAATCCAGAGCTTGGCACACACAGGCTCTGGTGATGACCTCGGATTGATGAACCCAAAGGAGCCTCAGGCATTCCACCTCTTAAGGCAAGTACAGCCCCTCTCTACCAATCTGTGTGTCACCCCTGTTCCCTACATAGTAGATATTTACGGGCCGCTTTAGGCCAGTACTTACTTTGCTCTTAATTTCACTTTGCATAATGCACTATTACCCAAACACCCACGACATGAATATGACGACCGCCATTTCACAGGTAAGGAAACTGAGGCTTTCTCAAGTTTAGCAAAGTCCTAGTCAGAGTGCAGTTGTGGGTTGCTAATCACAGTCTGATGAAGGCAAAGCCTGACTGACACAGAACCGACCAGTCACCAAGTGAGCAAAGTACTCCAGAGTGCAGGCGAGAGAGAAAGGGCTCCTCTCCCCCCTGCCTCAGCCCTCGCTCCTCCCGCCTCAGCCCTCGCTCCTCATTCATCTCCCCTTCACACCCTTAATAAACGCCCGGAGATTGACCGATGGAGGGGACTGATTTCCCCGGGAGAGAAGCATCCTTTACGCGAGAACATTCAAACAGGATCAGAATTCGTCCGCGAGGCACAGGCTTCGGAAGACAGCTGGGGTCGGAGAGTTGTTGGGAGAAGGAGGTGTAAAGGGATGGGGGGGAAACAGTCTTTTATTTATTTATTTCCCTCTAGGAGCCGTCACCTTTCATTAAAACAGCCTCCGGATGTAGGTGCAATCAAACATTCATTAGACAAGCAAGGTACATTTAAGAAAAAGCTAACAACGCCCAGCGCGCGCGCACATCCACACATGCAGCAATAATCAATCTGCGAAATGAAACCAGCCCTCCAGGCGAGAAAAACAGACCGTGTTCCTCCGCACCCAGCTCCCCAGGCCCTGCGTCCCCGTCCCTCCCACGATTCCGCACCTGCGGGGGCAGGGCCTGCGCCCCATTCCCCTCCCCTCCGGGGCCAGACAAAAGTGGGAGAGCCTGGCTGCTGAGGCTCGGCGTGGTTTTCCACGATCTGAACCTCACAGAGTTTATGCATCTGTACCCAAACCCAGGCTCCGGGGGCTGAGCTCATCCCTCGCCCAACACAACCCTCTGCTTAGGACAGTGGGGCTGGGGGAGGGGGAGTGTCCCTCAATGTTAGTTCCTTGTCCTGTCAATCAGGAAGGGCTTCCTGGAGGAGGGGTTGGCGGCGGAGGGGGGGGGAATGGGGGTAAGGAAGCGGCTTCACAGATGGGGAGTGGGAGGCTCTTCCCAGCATATGGGGCTGCGTGGGTGGAAGGAGTCTGAGCTGGGTGGGGATGGAGGGGCGCTGGGCTGCGGAGACAGTCCGTGGAGCCCGGACGCGGGCTGGAATGGGGGTGGGCGTGTGAACCGGACGGAGGGGAAGGGACGTAACCCCCAAAGGTGGAGGCGGGGAGTGGGGGCGGCCACAGTCGAACTCACCCTGGAGCCTGCGAAGGCGCCGCGCGTCCAGCGCCTTGCATAAGGGCGCCCCCCGATGGCAACTCAAGAGGGAGACACGGCTTCTATTTTCTTTTTTTAAAAATCAGTTTAAAGAAATCCTTTTTTATTTTGCCTCTTTTCTTTTTTTTTGAGACAAGGTCTTATGTACTCCGCTGGCTTCGAATTCGCTATATTGCAAGGGATGACGTTGAACTGGAGTACAGCATCACAGCCGGCTTAAATTTAACCAGATTGAGATCGCCCTTCCAGAGGCAGCTCAACCCATTTTACAGCTCAAGAGAATGAGGCCAGCGAGGTCATTGAGGCTGATCTGAAAGAGGCAGGACTCTAATCCATGTACTCGTTCACTCAACATGTAAGCCCCTCCTGCATGTAAGAGATACACTACAGGACACAAATGAACAAGACCTTGGCTTCCTGGGGGTTAGAGTCTAGGTGAGGAGACCTAGACTGTAAGAAAATAAATGAACAAAATAATATTCCGCTGAGAAGTAAATGAACCCGCAGTGGAGCTAGGCAGGGACTATACACTTCCTCAACCTGTCTCCCCCTCACCGGTTCCTTGGACACCAGGATGTGTCAACCTTCGCTTCAAGGCAGGCTACAAAGAAGGTGGCTCTGGGGGGATGGAACTAAGATAGAGGGGTACAGATCGCCGAGGCCAGAGCACTCCCCTCCCTAGTGGCGCTCATAGGGTCTGCCATTAGCACCTGCAGCCTCGGGCTCTCCGGCCGTGGCCAAGTGGTTGAATTATTTCCTCCGCCCAACCGGATGAGGTTTTAATCTGTCTTTATACAGCCGCCGGACTGCCCGCGCTGGGGTTATTACTGAGTTTTCTGTACACTGATCCTGCCTCTTCCCCGGCAGCTCTAACCAAGGAAGGCTCGGAAATGGGAGTCGGGAGGGCTCCCCACCCTGGAAAAATTTAATGGGAGCACCGAGGCTTGATGTGGCCAGGAGCCTGGAGCATTCAGATGGCCTAAGCCAGGATTTCAGTCCCGCCCTCAAGGCTGGGCTGCAGTCAAAGTGTGGGGTTTGGGGGTGAAGGGACCAAGTCTACAGTCTACAGTTTGAGCTCACAAGAGCGGGTCTGTGCTAGCAGAACCGGGTCACTGTTTGGGCAGCTTTGCGGCTCCCAGCAGAGAGATGAAAGGAGGAGGGAGAGGTTGAAACAATCGCGGTAGGCTAGCACACTGCCTGTGGTCCCAGCACTCTGGGGATCAATGCAAGTTTGAGGCCCAGCCTGGTCTACATAAGAAGTTCCAGGCCCAGCTAGGGCTGAGTAGTAAATCCTGTCTCAAAGAATTGAAAAACTCAAATAAATAAATAAATAAATAAATAAACGGGGTGGGGGGGGCTGGTTCTAGGTCTGTGGTTTATTATAACCTAGGTCTAGTCACTCCAGGGCCATTTGGTCTGTCCCGCTTATAAAATAGAGGTGGCTGCCACATCTAATCAGCGAGCTGGTCTCTGCATAGCAGAGTGTAGAGACAGGAACATCAGGCACAAGTGTCTTTAGTATATAGGAAGAGGAGGAGGAGGCCTGGGCTCTCTGGAGAGATCAGTTACAAACCTTAGGTGGGCAGAGAGGTGCCAGGCCCCCGAGAAAGACCTATTATTGCTGAGTCACAGCCAGCTCACAGATGCTAATAAAGGTGTGTGGAGGCATCAGGCAGACACACACATCTAATTGCTCCCACATTTGGTCAGTGACAGACACACTTAGTCTCTGACAGCTGTTCAGGCTTGCAGCTGAGGTAACCCTCCCGCCTTCAGCCCCGCCTGAGAGTGGAGAAGGTGGGACACAGGTTTCCACTTGCTGGGTCTTTTCCTGTGGTGCTAGTGGACACTTGAGAGTCTGGCCTCTTGAAAGTATAGATCTCAGCTTGACTCTTCTCTCTGGGCCCTGGGCCTCTGCACCTGTGCTACCTTGGCCTATCCTGCCTCTCTGTCTCTGTGTCTGCAATTGGTTCTTCCTGGGACAATTTCACTGCTAAACTCTAAGCTAAACTCAGGGACTTTGTCTCCTGAGTTATCAATAGTAGATGGTCAATAAATATTTATAAAACTGAGTTGTCTCCACCCCAGTTGTCTGTTGTGGTTCTCTGGGAAAATTTTTTAAAGTTTAAAATAATTAAAAGTAAATAGTAAAAAAATTCCTCATTAAGCATATATTAATTACACATAATGATGAGTTTCATTATAATGTTCTAGTGTGTGTACTTAACAAAGTCTGATCATATTCACAGCACCCACATTTTCTTGTCCCCTCCAACCTAGGTGATCCTCATCCTTCTCTCAACAACACCTTTTACTTTCATGCCTCTCCTCCTCCTTTTCCTCCTCCTCTCCTTGGATCCTGTGAGTTTCATTAGGGTTGCTTACAAAAATGAGCAACGATTTGTTTTTGAGATATGGTCTTGCTATGGTAGCCAGGGCTGGCCTGGAATTGAGAGCAGTCCTCTTGCCCTAGCCTCCCAAGTGTGGGGATTACAGGTATATGCTACCAGCTAGGAATGTTTTAAGTAAGTAAATGGATGGCAGCATTGAGAACCACATCTCCTGTTTACTTCTGGAAAATGCCTTCTAATGTCTTAGGACTCCCTCCCTGCCTCACACCCAACCCCACCTCCATCACAGCTCTGCCTTCCATAGCCATCCTTCTCAAACCAGGTCCTCTCAGCTCCTTTGCCCCCTGCATAAAGCACTGAGCCACTACCGACCCTGCTCTGGCTTCCTAGGGAATTCCTGGCCTCCTTCCATTTCCAAAATGTACAGCTCTGGATCTTCAGACACTGTGAGGCTGGCCACCTCTTTCCCCACTGCCCAGCTGGGCCTAGCAAATGCCGAGTCATCTTCAGCTGGTGCCTGCCTCCAGCTCCTCTAGCCAGAAGAGGAGCTGCCAGGATTGAACCCAGAAGAAAGACCCACTTCTGGAAGCATCCGAAGCATCATACGCCTGGAGCCAAGGGTATCCGCCTCCTCTCCTCCACTCTCACCACCGCACCAGCAGTCGCAGGACCACACCTGGACTGCACGCCTGGACTAAAGCAACTGTGCTGCCCAGTGTCAGCGCCTCCCGTGCCCATCCCCCCCAGAAGCATGCTGACAACCCAGCCTCAGTTTCTGCCTGGGGCCCTTCCTGCTAAGGAGCTGCCAAAGGCACATTTGCAGGGCTGCGTCACAGCTGCAGTGCCTATGAACGCTAATAATTAAGCCCCTACAAACCACCCGCAGATAACCGTAATCCCTTGTATTTAGACAGCCCTGAGCACATTTGGAAGCTTCTTCATATATATTATCTTGTGTGATCTTCCACAATAATCCTATTGGGTAGTCCTGAGAAGGGAATTACTGTCCTTATTTTGAAGAGGAGAAAACCAAGACTTAGGGAGGAAAGACTCATCTGAGGTCACACAGCCTATGGGGCCAGAGCTGGCACCAGGACACAGGTTCCTGGCAGTCCAGGACTGTCAACTGTACCCCTGCCCAAGATTCTGAGGCCTATTCTTGAAACAGCCTGCACAGCAGAATCCCTCCTGGTTCTTCCACCTATTCTGGTCTCTTCACAGCAATAAGTAAGTGTTGAGCACATTTGTGCAACTCAAATTATTAAATTTAACACAATCTTATGATATAAGCAATATTATTAGCCCCCTGGGAAAAGAGGAGGTGACAAAGCATGGAGAAGTTAAATAACTTGCCTGGAGTCACACAGGCTGTTTGGATTGAGGACAAACCCTCAGTCTGAACAAACTCAGACTTTAATAGCTAGCTGCCAGTCCCTCCCTAGCTTAGCTAAAGCCCTGAGTTAGAACAAACCCACTTCCTCTGGGTATGACATTAAGAATATTAGGAACATGGCCTGGAGATAGTTCAGTGGTTAAGAGCACTTGCCGCTCTTCCAAAGGACCTAGGTTCAATTCCCAGCACCCATATGGCTCAGAACTGTCTGAAACTTCTGTTCCAGGGGATCTGACACCCTCACACAGACATACATGCAGGCAAACACCAATGAATCTAAAATTAAAATAATTATATATATATAATTAAGAATGCTAGCTGGGTGTGGTGGCACATGCCTTTAATCCTAGCACTCGGGAGGTAGAGGCAGGTGGATGAGTTCAAGGCTAGCCTGGTCTCCATAGGGAGTTCCAGGACAGTCAGGGATACACAGAAAAATTCTGTTTCAAAAAACAAAAACCAGCCACACAAAAGGATCCTAAGAACATGGCTGGACGGATGGCTCAGCAGTTAAGAGCACTTGCTTCTCTTGCAGAGGACTCAGGTCTGCTACCCGCACTGAATGTCTGACCTCCAACTCCAGTTCTAAGGGATCTGACATCTTCTGACCTCTGTGGGCACTGTATGCACGTGGTGCATATGCAGACAAGCAAGTCCCCACATACACACAAACACAAATAAAAATGTAAAAAAAAAAAGACTATTAAGAACACAGTGGCTAGCCGGGCGGTGGTGGCGCACGCCTTTAATCCCAGCACTTGGGAGGCAGAGGCAGGCGGATCACTGTGAGTTCGAGGCCAGCCTGGTCTACAAAGTGAGTCCAGGACAGCCAAGGATACACAGAGAAACCCTGTCTCGAAAAACCAAAAAAAAAAAAGAACACAGTGGCTCAATTTCCTACTCTGGACTATTTGTGCCCAGGCTGGTGAAATCCAGGAAGACTTCCTGGAGAGGCATGAGTAGGAGCTAGGCACCAGAGGAGTGTGCCAAACACTCCAAGAAAAAAGAGCCAGACGCAAGAGGGAAGAGCACGTGGTCAGGGGTGGTGTGTAGGGAGAGATGGACCTAGTCATAGGTGTGATAAGGAAACTGGACCCAGGTGCTGGGGACACTGCCCTATTAGGTTCAAGATCTTTCAAGTCACCTCTTCGGCTAACATCATGGAGCCGGTCCTACAGGCCATGGGGTTATGGGAACGCTGTCCACCAGAGTGAAGCTGGATGGACTCTCGAGGCTTGGGAACGGTGATGGGGTAGACTGTGAGAGCCAAAATGTATCCTCAACACCTGCAGTGAGGTGCCCACTCAATAGCAGGCAGAACGAAGGACATTTCAGACAGCAGGAAGAGAGTCTGTTCCAGAGACAAAAGACAGCAGGACCTGCTGGGGATCTAGCAGAGTTTGATATGGATGAAGCCAGGGTCCAGCCTGGGTGCACCCCTGACTACCAGGAGAGTGAATTAATTCCTTAATGGGCAAGAGTCTACATAGGGCTCTTCAGCTGTGATCCCTGCGTTCAGCTCCGAGCTCCTACCAGTTATGCATTCATGGGTAAATTACTATCTTTTTGACTCTTCGTTTTCCTGCATATAAAATGGGATTATGAGGACTAACCAAAATACACGAAACACTCAGCCTATACTGAACACTCAGTACTCGCGCTGTATTACCACCATCACTTACAAACAGCCTTGTGGAGTGAAGTCTAAGGTGGAGTACAACCTCAGAAGGGAGGAATCTCATTTTGAAAAAAGTAAAAAACAAGTTGTGGCGTGTGCTTATCTGTAATCTCCACATTCACAGAGATGTGTGAAATTTCATCTGCAACTGTTTTCTCAGAGTGTCATCCCATCCCAAATCAAATGACGGATGCTGGATGTCACAGGAATGACAGGAGTGGTACAGCAACCATGAGCAGGCTCCTGGCAGGGGCCTCTCTGTCTCTGGGATGACGGGGACCCTTCAGCCATCAGAAACAACTCTAACCTGGCCCAGTTAAGATGAAAGATGGAGTCAGGCAGGCTTCCCTAGAGTAATGCTGCAGGCAGAGTCTAGGATAGGCAGGGTTGTAAACACTCACTGTCCTCTGTGGGGGTGAGTCAGTCTCTTAGAAGCTGACTTCCACTTGGGAATTAATCACTTGTCATAAGGCCAGGCAGCTAACCAAGGCGGCTGCATGCAGGAATCCCATGGACCACATCTGGTCCCACCTTCTCTGTGCAGCACGGCAGGCTTCTTGTCTGGGTTTTGATTTCCTCCCTATGCCATTTCAAGGACTGTGTGAAGAGTCACTGAGATAACTTAGCTCGCACAGAGCCCTGCATATGCTTGGGTCTTGGGTGCTGTCAGTCACCATCCCAACGTGATGCTCCCCTTTGGAATATTCGACTAATCGAGGAGGGGAGAGGGGCAGAGGCTGCCTGCCTGGGATAACGGATGTCCCAAGAGACTACTGTCACTTTAGGCAATGACAGGTGGGCACCAGGGTACCAAAGGGTCAGGAGGCTGGAAAGGGACTGTAAGAAGGGAACAAACTTAGCCAGGATGAGGTTCCCTGAGAGCCTACCCCTGCTGCCTCTGAGCAATTCATGGGTGTGCAGAGCTTCTGCAGGGGACACATTGGTGACCAGGTCTTGGTGGAGACAGTGACTAAAGACAATCATTTTACTGGTCTTCTGAAATTTGGAAGCATGAAGTTAAACAAACAAACAAACAAACAACAGAACACACACACACACACACACACACACACACGAAGAGAGAAATGGTTTTCTGCAGTTGTTTTGGCATTTGGGGAGTAATTTACCAACTTCAAGTCCAAGTTAATGAAGTTGGGGTAGGCAGCTTCCAAGGGAGTTCTGCTTCCTAGAATCTCAGTCAGGCAGCCAGCAAGAGGGCTGCACGGGTGGTCGACATGAGCATTAATGGTGACACGTTTTGTATTTGTCATCAGAATGGAGCTCCCGGGCACAGGGGCAATGCCCATGGCTGCTCAATGGCGTATTTGTCATGTGGCCAGTGACACAATCAATTGACCCCCCCTTACACACCGGTGTTTATTAGCCATTGTATAAATATTCCACCCCTCCCCAGCTGACATATAATCTCTTCTTTGCTGCCTCTGACAAATGAACATTTCTCTGTAGACTCTTAAATGAGTATGTGTCACAGCCATGTCACTGATTAATTTTTTTTTACCACCACGAACAACGATGCATAGAAATGTAACTTATATTCATTTCCCGGCTTGAGCCCAGCTGTCTTAAAAAAAAAAAAATTCCACCAGCAGCTACGACTGACAGACAGCCATCCCTGCACTTGGGCGTGCTGACATGTGGTTGTGTGAGTGCCAGCTTGTTAATTACTGGCTTTCTCTTCCGGCCTGGCTGCTGAATAACCAGCCACAAGGACCTTAATCACTGTTGGGGCCGAGGAGGACTGCTGTGGAGCACTCCAGGGGCCGGTTCCCCAACCCAGCCTAACCGCACAAGCATTTTTTTCCTCCGAGCATTGGTCTTGGTTTTGCAGATGTCCCTGCCGTCACCTCAATAACACGGTCACTGTAGGCCCTTCACACACTGCTCTGTGAGGTCCCAAGGGTAGAACTTGGACGTCTTTGTCTAGAAATAATTTGCCGACCAGAATCCAGCCATGGAGCAGTTAGCAAGCAATGTTACCAGCCACATTGGTATCTGACATACTAGCAATCTTTTCAATGAACCCTGAAAGCACCTACTGTGTGCTAGGTGCTCAGCCAATAAACAAGACAGGCCCACAGACCTGGCCCAGAGGAAGAGGTAACCATAGCTTTTGAAGATAAATATTGAGAGAGAAAGAGAGAGAGAGAGAGAGACCAGGCTGGAGTGGAAACTGGCCCCTGGGACCTACTGTGGAGGCCCTTCCTGGCCCCAACAGTGATTGAAGTCCTGTGGCTGGTTGCCTAGATAAAGTTTAAGTTCCCTGGGCGGAGAAGTGAGGCTCAGGGATTGGACACTGGCTGTTCTCTACTCAAAACCGAGGGAACTAAAAGGCAACTTTTGCCTTTAGCCATATAGCATGGGAGTAGTGGAGTAGAGCTAAGAGCCCATGCCCTCTGACCCTAAAGTCTCACAGCTAATCATTCTCCTTCAACCCCCACAACCCGTGTCCTTGGCCTTGTCTGTCTCTGTTTTTCCTCCCCGTGGCTTCCCCCATTCCCATTCTCCTTCACACTTCCTGCTTCCATGCAGATTCTCAGTCACCTTGGGCTGCAGAGCTGACTCAGCATCTCTGCCCCCACCCAACCCCATCCATCTGCTGTTCACCCCCTCCCCACCCACCCACCTACTGGCCCTGGCTTGAGCCTTCAGCAGGTGTCGAGGCTGCCCCTACTCCACCCCCACCTCCACGCACCTGTGTCCCTTGCACCTGAGTCCCTACCCTGATGTCACCGTCCCTGGGCTGGAAGCCAAGTGCATACACCTGGGGACACTTCCCATGGATAAACTAGCTCATACCAGCTCTACTATTGTCCTCAGGCTCACAAGAGACTGACCTGACAAACGGATTCTGTCCCATCTAAGGCCTCACACAACTGGACAACTTCAGGAGTAGTTGATATATCCTGGTGCTATGTTCCCAGGCCCCAACGGGGATTACTGAAAACCACTGAGGGGAGCAGAAAGAGAAGACAGGAATGGGGTTGCTCAGAGTCCTACTCTAGTTACGGACTGTGTGTCCTGGGTTCTGTTTCTTGTTGTCTTGTAGACAGAAGATGCTAGGATATTTTACATCCCAGAGCTTTGGGAGAGTGCGGGGTTCGTGTGGGCAGCTCTCAACATGGCCCCCAGCACACAGTAGGTACATGGCAAGCAGTAGTGTCTTTCCTTCCCTTTGGGGAAAGTTGACACTAAATCATCTCCGGTCAGAGAGAAAAGCTGGACAATGCAGGGCCTGTTGCTAGTCAAGCCAAACCCAGCTATGTGGTGGCCTCTGAGGCCCCAGATCTCTGGTAGCATTTTCCCTCTTCCTTCCCTGTGGTTTTCAGTGTGGGACAGGGGCAGTTTTGTGGAAGGAGAGGAAACTCTCTCCCTCAATCAGTGTCATTCAAAAACTCATCACACTGGACATCACACACAATGATACCATTGGAAAACCACAAGAGCCCTGGTGTGACCAGCTTCCTTCTACTGCCAAAGAGGTTAAGGCAGCCACAGAGGAAGAGCCAGGACTTGAACCTGGACCTACTCCTCCCTTAACGCAGAGCCTCAGCCATCACCCTGGGCTGCTCCCACATGCTCTCCCCAACAGGGCCGTCCAGATCTTTCTCCAGGGAAGAACTGCAGCAGGCCCACCTGCTCTGACGTCATCTCAAGCCTGCTGCGACTTCAGCTCCCAAGAGCTGTCCTCCCCTTCCTACTGGGGCACAGTGGAGTGGGGCCAGGGACAGTGGAAAGAGTCCAGATGACACTGAGCTAGGTTGGAACAGAAGGACCGGAGGCCTGGGAAAGAAGAAGCCATGAAGGAAAAGGCCCTTCAGCTGTTGAGCTAGCTTTGCCCTCCTCCAAGCATTTCCTCATTCAAAATGGAGCACCAAGCCCCGGAAATCAGGACAAAAGCACCACCCACAGCTCTGGTCTGGATGACTCAGATTCCACCTCCCACAGCCTCCTCCTGCGTGTGTTTCTGAATGTGTGTACCCGCGCGTGCGCCTGCCAGTGTGTGAAGCTGTCAGCTGTGTGTGTGTGTGTGTGTGTGTGTGTGTGTGTTCATGTGTGCATGCACAGACAGGAACCCACCCATGCACATGCCCGAGCCGTGTCCACCTATAAGTCTTTCTTCAAGTCCTGAGCATGTGATGATCCTCAAGGCCAACGAGAGTCAAAAGACTAAAAGTCTCATGCTTCCTATGTTTTAAGGCAGTGTGCTCAGCATTGACATAATTACAGTGCCGTGGACTCCTGACCGCAGACTGCCATCATTGCTCGCATTGTGCTGAGGGTGAAACGGAGGCACAGAGAAGTTAAACTTCTTTCTCGAGGTCACACAGCCAGGGAATGGTGAAATTATCAGATGCCAAAATCTCTACATAGTAGAGATGTCCTTTCCTCTGTGTCCCCTCTAAGGAGTTTGGAGAGAAGACCAGAGGACTCCTTGGTGACCAGAAGTCAGCCTGGGTCTCTGGGGGAAAGGAGATCAGAAACCAGAGAGAGCCTTTGTGGTTGTGTGTGTGTGTGTGTGTGTGTGTGTGTGTGTGTGTACGGGTGGGGCCACGGCAAAAGGCAGATAGACACATGAGCAGGAGGGGGCAGGGCAGCTGTCTCAGAACAGGTGTCAGAGAAGCTGTGACAGCCACTTAGAACCACAGTGGCAAGCCTCCTTTACATGGCTATTTGCATATATTTGCATACATTTGCATCGCCAAATCTGTGGAATCGGTCTTAATGGTCCCTGCCTCTGAAGACTGGCAGAAACGGAGAAGGTGGGAGTGACAGGGAGGGCCTTGGGAATTCAAGAAGGAAACGAGGGAACAAGCAGTGCTCTGAGGTTCTGGGAGGCACTGGGCACTGTGAAGACAGCTTCTGCAGGAAAGACGGAAGAGACTCCCAAGTGCCTTCAAGGAAGCCAAGTACATATCTAACCCCTGGGCAGAGCAGGAAATGGAGGATGGGATGCAGATATCCGGAAGGGTGGAGGAAAGCTGGGGACTCAGGTTAGTGGGTAGCGGGTAGGGCTTCTCACGGCGTCTCCGTCTCGAGGGGCTGCCCACTGGCCGCCAGAGGTCAGTGGCTCAGTATTACAGCACCATCTCGTGGACATGCACGGAAATGTGCTTTCTTGATGGCAGCTCCTTCCTGTGGCTACCTGCAAGGAATGCGTGCCCTCTTGCCTATGTCCACAGGTTTATACGGTGGAACTCGGTCCAAACAGGCCTGAGGAGTTGAGACCGTCTATAAGATCACGGGACTCTTACAGCTTAACTGTGGAAAGTTAGAAAAACGTAGCTATGTCAGTCCCAACAGAGTGACCTTGGAAAATTGACCTCACTCAGTTTCCTTATCTTTACAATGGGGGGTGATAAGATTTGCTTGTGAGAATGAAAAGACATAGTACATGTGACACGCTCATTGGAAGGGCCCAGGGTATAACATTAAGGCTTGAGAATTGCATAACCTTGAGACTTCCTTGAAATCTGTATCATGCTTCTTAGAAACACCTCTTTCTCTACCCTAGTGCTGGCCCAGCTTTTAGCACAATGCCCAGCACATGAGGGGCACTTATCCATGCCATCTGTTTATGGGTACTGGAGGGGTGTCAAAGCCTCGGGGAAGCAACACTCTAACCTGTACCCACCTGGCCGGATCTGGCTTGACTCTGAAAGGAGGTCAGAGGCTATAGGTGAGGGGCCACTTCCCAATGAGTCAGGGATAAACTGTAAACTTTGAATAGGAGCAGAATGCCGAGGAACCTTCTTAGATTCCCGGTGGCCAATTGAGAGCTAAGAAAGAACGGCCAGCATGACTCTCGGGTTCAGTATGCTTTGCTAGTGAGTCGGCTGCCAATGTTGGGGCAGTCCAAAAGGACTGTGTTCCCATGGGAAACGCCAGTACATTAACACACAGTGCTTGCAGTGCTCAGAGGCATTAGCCTTGTCACCACAAAAGTAGAAGTTTGGAATAAGGGAGGACGATGTGTTTGGTTGGTCAGGAGCCTGATTCCTTGTTTTTGGGTTGGTTTTTTGTTTTTGTTTTGTTTTGTTTTTGATTGGTTTGCCTTTTGTTTTTTTGAGACAGAGTCTCTTTGTAAACTTGCTGTCCTGGAACTCACTCTCTAGACCAGGCCGGCCTCAAACACTGACATCTGCCTGCCTTCACCTCCCAAGTGCTGGGATTAAAGGCATGTGCCACCACCATCTGTCAGGAGCCTGATTCCTAAGAACAAAAGTCAGTGACAAGGATGAAAACTTGGGGGTGGGCACTGAATAGGCAAACCCCTGTGCAGCATCTGCTGCCAGAAGCTTCTTTTCTTTTTTCTTTTCTTCTTGAGACAGGGTTTCTCTGTTTCTCCCGAGTGCTGGGCTTAATGGTGTGCGCTACCACACCTGGCAATTACAGACAGCTGTGAACTGCCCTGTGGTTGCTGGGATTTGAACCCGGGTCCTTTGGAAGAGCAGCCACTGCTCGAAACTACTGAGCCATCTCTCCAGCCCTTTTTTTCAAGGAGACAGAATGATGTAACTGCTGAGGGAGCCATCTCTCTGCCCACCCATCCCATAAAGAGAGAGGTGTCTAGGTGCCAGGGATGTACCAAGCACAGCCACCTCCCACCAGGTTGGCTGAGTTCTCCCACTCTGGATATTCACCTTGCCTTTAGCTGAGACCAATGCCTCAGGTGGTAGGTTGACTGCACTGAGCCCTTTCTTCTTCTTCTTCTTCTTCTTCTTTTTTTTTTTTTTTTTTGGTTTTTCAAGACAGGGTTTCTCTGTGTATCCTTGGCTGTCCTAGACTCACTTTGTAGACCAGGCTGGCCTTGAACTCATAGAGATCCACCTGCCTCTGCCTCCTGAGTGCTGGGATTCAAGGTGTGTGCCACCACACCCGGCCATTACAGGCAGCTGTGGACTGCCATATGGTGCTGGGATTTGAACCCAGGTCCTTTGGAAGAACAACCAGTGCTCTTAACCACTGAGCCATCTCTCCAGTCCCCTGAACCCATTCTTTTACCCTGAAGAGGACAATGTTCTTTTTTTTTTTTTTTAAAGATTTATTTTATTTATTTTATGCATGAGTGCTCTATCTGCATGTACACCTGCATTCCAGAAGAGGGCACCAGATCACATTGTGGATGGTTGTGAGTCACCATGTGGTTGCTGGGAATTGAACTCAGGACCTTTGGAAGAGCACTAGGCAGTGCTCTTAACTGCTGAGCCATCTCTCCAGCCCTTTTTTTTTAAAGATTATTTATTGTGTATACAGTGTTCTGCCTGCATGTACACATTCACTCCAGAAGAGGGCACCAGATCTCATTGTAGATGGTTGTGAGCCACCATGTGGTTGCTAGGAATTGAACTCAGGACCTTTGGAAGAACAGCCAGTGTTCTTAACCTCTGAGCCATCTCTCCAGCCCCGAGGACAATGTTCTTAATAAAAATTAGTGCATTCTCCAGATTTGCCCTCATCTTGCTTGTCCATGGTGCTTCCATCAAAGAAGGTGCGTGAGAGCCAGGCATGGTGGCACACAGCTTCTATCCCAGCACTCAAGAGGCAGAGGCACTGGGATTTCTATGAGTTCAAGGCCAGCCAGGGCTATATAGTGAAACCCTGGCTCAGAAAATCAAAACAAACAAACAGAAGAATATGATGAGTTATCTATATTTTCATTATAGTCTCAGCTTACATTTAGGACTTTAATCCATTAATTTTTGTAAGTAGTGTGAGGTAGGGATGTGCAGTGACTAACTCCAATGTACCCTCATGACCTAGAAACAGCCAGCATGGGGGAATAGGAGGGGAGCCCTTGGGCCACTCAGGATGGCTGGAACACAATACCTGTAGGTTTGGGCTCTGTTATGTTTTAAGCAACACTGGGTCCTCTCTCTACAAAAATTCCAGGCCCTTAGGGGAAGGACTTATGTATGATACCTCACCCTTAGTCAGGGAACTATTGGCAACTGACAATTGCTAGGGAGGGAAAACCATTTTTCTTTTCTTGGAAATGTGGCAGTTGGTAGGTTTCCCAAGTGTATGCAGGCATTACTAATTGGACTCAGTTGGGTTATTTTAAAACAAACAAACAAAGAAAGGACATGAAGATAGGAGGAACATGTATTTATTCTACTTATGTATTTATTTTAGTTTTACGTGTATATGTGTTTTGCCTGAATGTATGTGTGTGGTTCCACAGAGGTTGGAAGAGAATCAGGTTCCCTGGAACTGGAGTTAAGACAGTTGTGAGCTGACATGTGGGTGCTGAGAATTGAATCTGGGTCCTCTGGAAGAGCAGATGGTGCTATTAACCATGGGACAATCTTTCCAGCTTCTAAAAAATAATCTTCAAAAAATTTCATGTCTTGGAGTCAAATGTGGAAGTGAGAGCGGACCATCTCACACTAGAATTTGCAGAATAGTTGCTTTCTGTCCCTCACAACATCAGGCTTTGATCCCTACGGTTCCTAGTTTCCCTGGAGGGAGAACCTTCATGCTAGGTAGCCCAGCAAGTTTTCCACTGAGCTGGAAGCTGGAAGTGCCACCCCGCCACCTTAAGGCTATTGGATCAATAGCCTAAGAAAAGCATTGCCAAGGTCCTGGTTCCAGGTGACCATGGGGAGCTAGGGCTGCAGATGTACAATTGCATGCAGATGCAATTAAAAAGGAGAGAATTAAAAAGGCTGCAGAATATCTTAGAACCTCTACACTGCCATATTTGGTGACAGACCACCTCAATAATGACTGTTGTGAAAGGACAATGCAGCCAAGAGCTCAGCCATCTCCAACATGAAAGCCGGTGGGCAAGTGTCCAGCTCTGCAAAGGGCTAGCTAAGGGTAAGGGACAGAGAGAGGTGAAACCAATGATGGACTCAGGAAAGTGACCGTAGTGGGGACTGAGACTTGCTTCTTTACCTTCTGACCTTTCCCATCTCTGAGACAATATTTGGTACAGTCTTGAGGAGACATATTTATACAGTCGCTCTGGAAAAGAGGGTGACAACTTTGTTCTTGGAAAAGAAGACAGGAAGGCCACACCTGGTGCAGAAGGTAGACATACATGGGAAGGGCGTGAGGGGAGTCCCTGCAGCATGAAAGGTGGGCTGTACAAACATGAACCTTTCTACCAAAATCCTTCACCTCCTTGCTGTCTCTGAGGGTGAAGTTATTTCTATGACCGTGATAAACACTGTGGTTGTCTTAACTATGGTTTCTATTGCTGTGATGAAACACCATGACCACAAAGCAAATTGGGGAGGAAAGGGTTTATTCAGCTTACACTTCCACAACACTGTTCATGATTGAAGGGAGTCAGGATTGGAACTCAAACAGGGAAGGATCCTTGCAGGTCTTGGAGTCAAATGTGGAAGTGAGAGTAGGCCATCTCACACTTGAATTTGCAGAATAGTTGCTTTCTGTCCCCCAAAACATCAGGCTTTGACAGCTATGATTCCAAGTTTCCACAGAGGGAGAACTTTCATGCTAGAGAGCCCAGCTACGTTTCCACTGAGCTGGAAGTGGCACTCTGCCACCTTAATGCTATTGAACCAATAGCCTAAGAAAGACATTGCAAGATTCATGGTTCCTGATGGCCATGGGGAGGATCCTTGCAACCTCCCCCCCCAAAAAAAACCACACACACCACAAATAACAACAACAAAGAAACCAAAACAAAGCATAAAAAATACCTCATCATGGAAGCTGTAGTGTGTCACAGTGTGTCCCACAGTGTACCCCTTTGTCCACACATCTTCACTTGCAAATGTTCATTGCAAGAGTCATTGATCTGGTTCAAGGTCTCTGGCTTCTGTGACATCATCAATTTTGGATCCTCACAGGGACGCTTCCTGGTTATGCTGTTGTTGCCTTGTGTCATGGAGATCCTGTAGCTTTGGATCAGCAGGACTGGGCCTTTCATATGCCCCAACAGTTCGAAGATGATGTAGATTTTAGAGTGGTCCAATTCAAAGCCGTGGATGGTAGCTGAGCTGATCAGTCAGTCCTCCAGCTTTCCCTTCCTTATTTACACTACCAGGGCAAGCTTTCCAGCACTGCTCCGGCTAGGCCATCCAATACTGCCATCAGCAGGGGGCAGGGTCAGCTCTCCTCTTCTCATGCCCTTTGGGCCAGTCCACCCACACCCATGCCCCCAGAGCCAGTTCCAGTGTGCCGCCCAATCAAGGTGTGGGACCCACTCTCCCAAGTGTTGCAGCTGGCAAGGGACTGGAATAGCTCTCCTGCTCTCACACCCTCAGGGCTAACCCACCTATACTTTCGCCGTCAGGACCAGTTCCACTGTGCCACCCAGGCGAGGTGCAGGGCCTGCTCTCCAGAGTGCTATAGCCAGTGAGGGGCAGGGACAGCTCTCCTGCCCTCATGACTTCAGGGTTATCAGCTACCTTTCTTATACCACCCAGAACCACCTGACCAGAGGTGGTACTGCCAATAGTGGACCCTCCCACATCAATCATTAATCAAGAAATTTCCCCCACAGACTTGCCTTTAGGCTAATCTGATAGAGGTAGCCCCTCAATTAAGGTTCCCTCTTCCAAGATGACTCTAGTTGTGTCCAGTTGGAAAAGGCAATAATCACAGACCACTTCCAGAATCAGCTGAAATATTACTGAGACACGCAACAGAATCTGCTTTCCAAGTGTCACCAAAACCCATACATTAGAACCCAGAAGCATGGGGTATTCACTCTGTGGGAAGCACTGACTCACAGAAGACAGATGATGGCTGAGAGGTGGGCCATCACAAGGTGTGGCGGTGTCTCCTTGCCTCCTGTGGAAAGGTCTCTTCCAGTGCTCGGGGAGCAGACTACGGAGTCTCTGAGGCTCATGAGGAGGCATAGTCCTGACTGTAGGGTGTGACGTTAGCCTTCCTCGCATCTTCCCTTGCCACTATTTCCTTTTTCTCAACTCTATCTTCCCTGGATTCCACCTGAATATTGGCCACAGGCTCTGTTTACTTCTAAGAAAAACTGTTTCTTGTGGGCTGTTTCCCAGCTGTGTCCCACCCTGTGGTCACAGTTGGAACCTGAATCTGAGATTTCCTATGTCCCCTCCTAGCCTCATCCCTGATATAGTCTGAATATGCTGTTTCCAAAATTCCAGTTGAACTTAGTCAATCACATTAGAAGTGGGGTTTTCAAGGGTAGTTAGGAGTAGATCTGTGCCCAAAAGGACTTGTAAAGTTTGCCCCTTCTTTCACACGACATCAAAGTGTATTTATTTATTTATTTTTGGTTTTTAGAGACAGGGTTTCTCTTTGTAGCCCTGGCTGCCCTGGAACTCACTCTGTAGGCCAAGCTGGCCTCAAACTCAGAGAGATCTGCCTGCCTCTGCCTCCTGAATGCTGGGCTAAAGGTGTGTACCAGTGCTGCCAGCTCCAAAGCATTTCTTTTGCCCAGCAGATGTAGTAACAAGATGCTGCCAGGTGTAAAGAGAGAAGTCTCATAAGACATCAAACTTGTCAGGACCTTGATCTTGGACTTTTGAGTGTCTATACTTGTACTGCTATTGTTTATAACTCAGTCTAAGGTGTTTTTGTCACAGCAGCACAAACAGTGAAACAGTCTCTCATATTCCCAGAGCCCTGGTTCATAAATGGTACAAGGCCAGGACACAGCTCCATCTCCAGACAGAGCTTCATGTTCCTGTAGAGCTCTGTGCCCCAGTACGGACTGGCCCAGCGACAGCTCAGTGGTTTGTAAGGAGAAAAAACAGGGTACTGAGCAGACACCAAACATCCCTCCCAGCCTTTCTTTTCTTTGGCTATGTGTGGGGAGCACCATGCTGAGTACAAGTTCTGACCCTAAGCTATTTCCTGGGCTCATAACTGCCATTCCTCTGCCTCTTGTGAAAGTTCTACTTCTGCATTTTCAAGACAGAAAGGAGAGAAGAGAAGATAGTAGGGGGAGGCCCAGTCAGTTTGCTGCATACCCTACCTGCCTGAGATACAGGAGTGGGGCCAGAGGAGGCTAGGTGCAGGGTATTTTTCCAGGGTCGGGAGATGATCCACAAATATTATCCAATTCTTAAAACATTGAAGATCAGTCTGTGCTGTCCCACATGGTGGCCAGTAGCCCTCAAGAGACTCTCTAGTCACAATTAGATGACAAACTCGGTTCTTCTGGTTCACCAGGCACATTGCGATGTCTCTTGGCCACATGTGACCCCCGGGGCTCTCACACTGGACAGCTGAGATATGAAATGTGCCCTTCACTGCACAAATCTGTTGAACACTGCCGTCCATTAACTTCTGCATAGAGAAGCTGAGTCACAGAGAGAGACTTGCCCAAGGCCTCAGAGGAATTTTGTGATGGCTGTGGTACTAGATGACCTTCATAATATGTCTTGCAGTAAAACTGCATAAAAATATCTCTATATAATACAACCTACACTGCCAACAGCCTAGAGTGGCAGGAGCTGGGCCCACATGTGGGGGTGGGAAAGGGGCGTTTCAGGCCTGTTCCTCCCATCCCCCCTCTATCCCAGCTCACCAACATAAAGGAGGCTTAGAGGCTTGGAACTCCCTCCTTCCCCCCATGATGACCTCATTGTCACAAAAAAAAAAAAAAAAATGCAAGGAAGGCAGCATGAAAAGGCTGGATACAGGGTAAATCTGGGCCTGAGGGGAAAAGACACAGGCTTCAAGCCAGAGGGGTTGGTAGTGAGGAGGGCAGGGCTGACTTTAGACAGACTTGGCACTTCTTTTTTTTTAAATTTTATTTATTTGTTGCTTCAGGTTACATCTCCATCATATTGTCCTCTTTCTCCCCTTCCCAGCCCCGCTTTCCCACCCTCTACCCCCTAACCATTCCATCCCACTCCTCTGGAGTGGAGTGTCCCTACGTAATACTCCCTCACCCCAGTTCAGCAGTCATATGAGGGCCAAGAGCCTTCTCATACACTGGGGGCCTACAAGACAGTACCACCAGTGAAAAGTGTCTCATTGCCAGGGAGAGAAAACTAAAAAACAAACAAACAAACAAAAAGTCTATGTCCATTCCATGTTCCCTTTGGTATGTTGGTTGTAGTATAGATATCCTGTACTATATGGCTAAAATTCAACTATAAGTGAATAGATGCCATGTGCATCCATCTGAGTCTGGGTTAGCTCACTCAGGATGAGCTTCTCTAGTTCCATCCATTTGGCTGCAAATTGCATAATTTGTTTCTGATAGCTGAGTAATATTCCATTGTGTAGATGTACCACAGTTTTTTAATCCATTCTTTGGTTGAGGGACATCTGGGTTGTTTCCAGTTTCTAGCTATTACAAATAAGACTGCTATGAACATAGATGAGGAAACTTCCTTGTGATTCGGTGAGGAGTCATTTGGGTGTATACCCAGAAGTGGTATGACTGGGTCCTGAGGCAAAGCTATTCTAAGTTTTCTTTTTTTTTTTTTAAAGATTTATTTATTTATTATGTATACAATGTTCTGTCTGCATGTACACCTGCAGGCCAGAAGAGGGCACCAGATCTCAGTATAGATGGTTGTGAGCCACCATGTGGTTGCTGGGAATTGAACTCAGGTCCTCTGGAAGAGCAGCCAGTGCTCTTAACCTCTGAGCCATCTCTCCAGCCCCCATTTGAGTTTGTGTCCTGGCTCTGCCTCTAACTTGGCTGCAATCTCTTTTTTTTTTTTTTTTTATGTATACAGTATTTGCTCTACATATATGCCCGGGCAGATCTCAATGTAGATGGCTGTGAGCCACCATGTGGTTGCTGGGAATTGAACTCAGGACCTTGGGAAGAACAGCCAGTGCTCTTAAACTCTGAGCCACCTCTCCAGCCCCCCCCAAGTTTTCTAAGATATCGCCATACTGACCTCCATAGTGGTTGCACAAGCCTGCACTCCCACCAGCAATGGAGGAGGGTTCCTCTTTCTCCACACCCTCACCAGCATGTGCTGTCATTTGAGCTTTTGATCTTAGCCATTCTGACAGGTGTCAGATGGAATCTCAGAGTCCTCTTGAGTTGCATTTCTCTGATGATTAAGGATGCTGAGCATTTCTTCAAGGTGTCTCTCAGCCATTAGAGATTCCTCCTTTGTGAATTCTCTATTTAGCTCTGTTCCCCATTTTTTGATTGGATTATTTGGTTTCTTGGCATTTAATTTCTTGAGTTCTTTGTAGATTTTGGATATTAGCCCTCAGTCAGATGTGCGGTTGGTGAAGATTTTTTTCCAGTCTGTAGGCTGCCATTTTGTTCAAATGACAGTGTCTTTTGCCTTACAGAAGCTTTTCAGTTTCATGAGGTCCCATTTATTGATTGTTGGTCTCAGGTCCTGAGCTGTTGGTGTTCTGTTCAGGAAGTTGTCACCTGTGCCAATGAGTTAGAGAGTTTTTCCCACTTTATCTTCTAGTAGATTTAGTGTAACCGGCCTTATGTTAAAGTCTTTGATCTACTTGGACTTAAGTTTTGTACAAGGTGATAAGTATGGGTCTAATTTCATTCTTTTACAAGTGGACATCCAGTTGGACCAGCACCATTTGTTGAAGATGCTGTCCTTTTTCCATTGGGCGGTTTTGGCTTCTTTGTCAAAAATTAGGTGGCCATAGGTGTGTCGGTCCATTTCTGGGTCTTCAATTCGATTCCATTGATCTACTGGTCTGTTTCTATACCAGTATCATGCTGTTTTTATTACTATTGCTTTGTAGTACAGCTTGAAATCTGGGATGGTGATACCTCCAGAAGTTTTTTTATTGTACAGGATTGATTTAGCTATTCTGGTTTTTTTGTTGTTCCATATGAAATTGAGAATAGCTCTTTCCAGGTCTATAAAGATTTGTGTTGGTATTTTGATAGGAATTGCATTGAAAGACTTGGCACCACCACTTCTTAAAGTCTTCCCTGGCTCCCCAGTAGCTCATGGACTGGAGCCTGCATGACTTAACTCCTGAAGTCCTTCATTTTCAGTGGGACCTCACTGCTCCTTCTGTTTGTTCTCTCAAACTCTCCAGGCTGGCTTCTACCTCAGGGCCTTTGCACTTGTAATCTTTCTACCTAGTAGGTTCTCTTCACCCATTCCACTTAACGACCCTTTTGTTCTGAACTCAAGTAGAATTTTTTAGAACATCTCCCCAGAATCCCCAGAGCCAGGGGACCTGCCTCTAATATTGTGTTCTGATAGAGTTCTTTTGAAGCTGCATCCTGACTTGTAATGATGTTTCCTGGGGATGGATGTGAATTCTTAGGTGAATTTCTACTTCCCAGCAGATGGCGCTCTCTGTAGTCTGACCCAGGAGCAGTGGCTAGTCCAGAGATGCTTGGTGAAAACATGAGGAAAAGACGAAACAAGGGGCTGGGCAGATGGCTCAGTTAGAAAAGTCCCTTCTGGGGCAGTATAATGATCTGACAGATCCCCAGCACCCACATAAAAGTTGGTAGGCATGGTGGTTGTACTGGATGGTTTTGTGACAATTTGACACAAGTGTGGGTCATCAAAGAGGAAGGAGCCTCAGTAGAGGAAATGCCTCCATGAGATCCAGCAATAAAGCATTTTCTCAATTAATGATCCATGGTGGATGATGTAATTCCTAGGCTGGTGGTCCTGGGTTCTAAAAGAAGGCAGGCTGAATGAGGCATGGGGAAGCGAGTCAGTAAGCAGCTCCCCTTCATGGCGGCTACATCAGATCCTGCCTCCAGGCTCCTTCTCTGCTTGAGTTTCTGTCCTGACTTCCTTTGGTGATTAACAGCAATGTGAATATGTAAGCTCATGATTTTCTTTCCTTTCCAACTTGTTTTTTGGGTTATGGTGTTTCTTTACAGCAATAGAAACCCTAAGTAAGACAGTGGTGTACAGAGACTGGAGAATCCCCAGAATTATATGGCCGTCAGTTTAGCCAATTAGTAAGCTCCGGGATTAATGAAAGACCCTGTCGCATTAGCATAAATAAGATGGAGAGTGACAATGAAAGGCCTTACATGGACCCTCCAAGGTTCCCACATGCACAAAATTGCATCTATGCACCAATGCCCTCACACGTACACACACACACAAGTTTAATAAAGCAGTTAAGAAAGAACTGAGTAGGAGTACATACTCCTCAGAGTTCCCTCCTGCATCCTCAGAGTGTCCCACCTCATCAGGACCACATGTAGGTTGACGGCTGTGCCCTCTGCCACCCGGAGGGAGGGTGAAGCCAGGGGAAGGAATAGTAGAGAGGATGCTTGGAGGTGATGAGGTGTTGCAGCAGTGACAAGAAGTAGGATAAAAAAGTAGCAAACGTGGTGAAACTGACAAGAAGCTGCTGGGAATTGGGGAGATGGTGGAAATGCAACAAACAGGGAGTGTATTGTGGAGTAATTGGGCCCTGGGGTGGGGGCTAAAAAACGCAGCTCCACACTGCCACCTAGAGGTCGCTAAAGCCAGAAGCTTTGAAAGTGCCTCAGAAAAGAATTTCAGCACTATCTGCTATGAAGCACAGCTGGAATTTATTAAGAAGAGATTTTAACACAGGTTTGAAGAGGAGAGTAGTAGAAAGAGGGGTGCTCAGGGAATGGGTGGTATCCACCCAAGTGTGAGCTTGGGAGAGTCCCACTAAAGTATCTTAGCAGCTGCTACACTACATTTTTGGTGGCCTCTCGATATGGTTACAAGGGCTGCTAAGAAATCCACACAACACCGCCACCGTGACTCTTTTCGGTAAGTGAAATCATAGGGTGGTTTTTTGTTTTTTTTTTTGAGGCAGGGTCTATCTGTATATCAGCCCTGGCTATCTTGGACTCACTTTGTAGACCAGGTTGACTTCGAACGCAAAGAGATCCACCTGCCTCTGCCTCCTAAGTGCCGGGATTAAAGGCATGCACCACCATGCCCGGCTTCTGGGGTGTCTTGAGTAGGCTTGCAATCTGATAAAATAAATCCACGGCTCTCAGATGTTGAACAAAGGGGTTAAGATGTACCTTCCTGTAAGTGGGGTTCCTTGAAAATTTCTTAGAAAATTGCAGGCTTACAGCTGGGAAAGTAGATAGGCAGCATTCAAAGTCCTTATATGTTTAGGCATCAAGCATGGTTTGTTGCTATTTTAATGTCCTTATTTGAAATATCTCTATATAAAAGGAATACTGTCCCTACATAGACATCCTTCACAGGAAATGATAATCGTGCTGCAATTCCTGACTCTCTCTCTCTCTCTCTTCCTCTTTCTTTCTTCCTTTCCTTTCTTTGGTTTCTCAGACAAGGCTTCTCTGTGTAGCCCTGGCTGTCCTGGAACTCACTCTGCAGGCCAGGCTGGCCCAAATTCACAGAGATCTGCCTGCGTCTACCTCCAGGGTCCTAGGCATGTTTACCACTGCCCAGCCAATTCTTGACTCTTGGATGATGAAAAGCCTCAACTCTCCCTTCTAATATCCCCTGTCTTTCTATTCTGCCTCAATAAGGAGCTGCAAGCAGACTGATTAAAACAGCCACTGGGATGTGCCAGGGTGATGGGTTACTAAGTAGGCAAGCAGAATATATTCCAGAGTTATCAGGCAAATGACTAGACACTAGCAACGAGTGGGGATACTTACTAAGCATTTGTGAATCACGTCCGTTCTGTACATTACTCATGTATTTCCATGGACTGATTTTCACAACAACCCTGATCTGTTTCCATTCTCTCAGAAAAGGAAACTGAGGCTCGGGGTGTTAGTTTACTTGCTCGAGTCACACAGCTGGTTAAACTGTTGCCAGAGTTTTATTGTAGAGATTTTTTTCTTTTCTTTTTCCCTTTGGTTTTGTTTTGTTGTTTTGAGACAGGGTTTCTCTGTATAGTCTTGGCTATCCCAGAGCTAGTTTTGTAGACCAGGCTGACTGTGAACACTCAGAGATCTGCCTGTGTCTGCCTCCTTGAGCTGGGATCAAAGTCTTGCCACCACTGCCTGGCAAGACTGTGTTTTTTTTTTTTTTTTTTTTTTTTTTTTTTTTTTT
>CAJQZJ010032362.1:81916-98323 GCA_907164525.1 Lophiomys imhausi | reverse complement strand
TTTTTTGGTTTTTCGAGACAGGGTTTCTCTGTGTAGCCCTGGCTGTCCTGGACTCAATTTGTAGACCAGGCTGGCCTCGAACTCGCAAAGATCCGCCTGCCTCTGCCTCCCAAGTGCTGGGATTAAAGGCGTGCGCCACCACGGCCCGGCTAAGACTGTGTTCTTAGTCACTATGTGGCATCCACTTTGTGTGAACAGAGTGACTTCCAGAGCGATAAAGATGGCAACAGTCTTGTTTGGGTTGAGGAAAAGAGAGATGTCATCATCATGGACAGATGTGTTCTGCCCCTTTCCACTGGTTCTGTCCCATCTTCCTGTTCTTTAATGCCTCTTTTGTCCCATATGGTAGAGTTAAGATCTAGTATTTCCAAATGCCATGTTTCTTTCTCTCTGCCTGCAAAATGCCAGAGACCAGATCAATCATGGGAGAGAAAAAGACTGGGCTGGTTTTGGGAGGAGCCTTGGAGAGACAACATATTGGGGGAATGTGCCCAGTGACTGAAGTTTGTGGCAGCTCAGAAGGGCTGCAGTGGGTTCTAAGATCTTCTGTGAGGTACAGCTTTGAAGAACCTGTCCATATTTTGTGTCGTAACAAGACTTTAGTTATTGTGGGTCCTACAGCTTCTCTTTGGGTTTCATGGAGCAGGCAGCAAGGAACCGTTCAATAATGTAGCTTTTTTTTTTTTTTTTTTTAGCCAGGGAAGGAAAAAGCCTTTTCACTGGTCAAGATCATCTTTCCAGTGATGACTGCAGGACCAATGACAAGTTGGAGGATCTGATGCAGGATCTAGTAGGGACCCAAGCCGGCCTCCTGGAGATAAAGAGAGCTTTCCAAGGGATGCTAGTCACCTACTCACCTAGGCTCTTTCCTTCCTGTGACTCATTTATATTTCTACAGTTGCAGGCCTGCTCTGAGCCGTGGCAGAACTTGAGCCTCACAGGAGACCTGAGCAGTGTTCGGAGGGCTGGAAGAGGACAGAGGACCCTTGTCACTCAGAGCCTCTGCACTGCAGCTCCATGGAGAAGAAAGAGTGTGGGAAAGACCTGCTGTGTTCACGCTCACACACACAGGGGCTTTAGTGTTGGCTCAGTGGTTCTCAACCTTCCTAATGCTGAGACCCTTTAAGACAGTTCCTCAAGTTGTGGTGACACCTTAACCATAACATTACTTTCATTGCTACTTCACAACTATAATTTTGCTACTGTTATGAACTATAATGTAAATATCTGTGTTTTCCAATGGTCTTAGGCAAGGCTTGTTTGACACCACCCCCCAAATGGGTCGTGACCCACAGGTTGAGAACCACTGTTCTAGAGTCGAAGAATTTTCCTTGTCTTGCTGAGCCTAGGCTACAGGAATCCCCTTGAATCTGCTCTATGCCTTCAGGGAGGGATTATGAGAACCCAGATGCATAGAGAGACAGAAGCCAGAGGGATAGACATACAGAGAAAACAGAGAGATTCAGAGATAGGGGAGACAGAAATTTTTTCCAAAGTGGAGAGTGTGGAGAACAGAAAAAGAGAGACAGAAATGAAGGTATAGAAAGAATAGAGTGGACTGGGGAGATGGCTCAGCAGTTAAGAGAAGTGATTGTTCTTCCAAAGGACCTAGATTTGATCCCCAGCACCCACAGGGCAACTCACAACTGTCTGTAACTCCAGTTCCATGGGATCTAATGCCCTGTTCTGGTCTCTGAAGGCACTGCATGCAAGTAGTACACAGACCCAATCAGACAAAACTATCAATACACAGTAAATAAAAAAAATTAAAACACAGAAAGAAAAGAGGAGGAGAGAAGAGGGAGAAGAAAGATAAGAAGAAGGGGAAAGAAAGAGTTGGGGGTAAATAGAGAAGGAAATACAATCCAAGGGCCAGAATCTTTCTACCCACCTCATATCACTGAACTGAGAGAGTGGAGCCTGAAAGAGGAAGCCAGCTCTTGCTCTCTGTGGCTCTGCCCTGACTCTGGTGTCCTTAACCTGGAACTCAGATGGGAGAAAAATTGGTGATATTGGCCATTTCCTTGAGCTACAAAAGTGATAACAAGCCAGCCAAACTAGCCATAGTTGTAGCTTTATTAGGAATAGAAATCACAAGCATTTCCATATCACAATACTGTACATCTTTAAAATATCATTTATGTTCATTACTGTTTTAAAATTATGTGAGATATCAACCTAACACTTGATCTTATTTAAAGCATTAATAAAAAAGCACATACATTACTATATCACATTAAAATAGTTTTATAACTTTATTGCAATACAATTGGTTTCCTTTTTACTCCTATATATTATCTATTTTATTTTATTCATTTTAAAACATTATGTGAAATGGGGTTCGTTTCACATACCTGACTGCTGAAAGGAAACAAAATAAAGAGGGTTGGAATTTCTGCACCTTACCAGGATACCCTCTAGAATCCAGCACATATGCTGGGGTACTGAGGTTTAGAGTTTTGTTGTTTATAATTTCCCTCTCTTGCAGGGTCAACCTGCCCTCCAACAAGAAGCTGGATGGCCTAGGGAAGGAACAGAGGATTTGATAAGGGGACATTCCCCTGAGAAGGCAGGGGCCTGGTCTGGGAGATCTATGAAAGCAAGATCAAAGAGACTGGGAGAAGGGATCACAGATCATCTATCAGGCAGTTAAGGAAGCCACCAGATATCTTGCTAAGCCCTGTCATAGGCTGGTCTTAGAGCAGGAGTTTATGGTTTTCAGCAGTTAAGTACTTTGATTAATTTCATTCCTGATAGATGAAGATCTATGAGGGGCAGTGTTATCACCACTGGGGAAAAGGAGGGAGTCCTCCTGCATAGGGACCTGTTTTCGGGGTCCTGTCTAATGTTTGTGGGTGACATGGAGAATCTACTACTTTCTAGCTTGATCAAGTAATTTAATGATCCTGTCTCCTTATCTATAAAATGAAGATTGTAAAATTTCCTGTTTTATATGAGTGTTGTGATGAGTAATTGAAGTTTGCGAAGCAATGTTTGCACAGGGCCTAGGACACCGTCAGCTCTCAATAATTGGTAGCTATTATTACGGGCATTTTAATTATTAATTATTATTATCATCCTTTTTCTAAAAGGGAAGGCCCTGAAGAAGTGGGGCTGTAGGAGGACGAAGATGCCAATCTTTCCCTGAGTTGGGATGGAAAGGAGAGATGGGACCCACTTCCTCACACTCCCCTGTCCTTCCCCACCAGAAGCTGGGGTCTTCCTCTAGTTGCTGACAGTTCCTGTGTCTGCTGACTCACAGCCAACTTCCTCTCATAATACAAACAGGAAAACACGCTGGCCAGCACACCCCCAACCCTCCAGCACCACACATAGCTAAACACCGGACCTGCTCTGAGGGGGAAGTATTTCAGGTTCTGGAGGCAGGCTTCCTTGCTGGAGCTCTTGCAAATGCCGCAGGGAGGGGAGAGGAGCACCCTCCCACTGCCCACTCTGCTCCAGCAGGTGTCGAGTTGTAAAGCAGAGAAAAGAGGCCTCTCCTAAGAGTGAAAAGGTCCAAGCATATTTGGCGACCGTGCTTGCCCCAGAAAGGCAGCCTCCATTTGGAAGACCCAGGAAAAGAAACCTAGACCAGGCCTTTGGGGCAACAGAAGTCCGTGAGGCTTCTCTGCTGGGCCTCAGCACAGAGGGGCGGGGCCTCAGCACGGAGAGGAGTCCTCAGTAGAAGGCATTGCCCATTCTGTTCTCATCTCCCATTTATCTGGGTGCCTGAGTCCGACCCACCCAGCTGGGTGCAGGAGAGGGGTCCAGAAGGCTTCAGGCCCCACACCGTCACCTTGGCAGGACCGGGTGCAACTGTCCTCTGCAGCGCTTTCTCCCACTTTTTCTACTCTCTACCCCTATCTCTGACCTGGCCACAGTCTTAGTCCCTTTTCCAGAAGTTTCTGAGCCCCAGCCTTTTGTTCTGCAGACCCCAGATAAGCAAGGCGGCTGGGTAAGGGGCTCACACCACCTGAAGGCGGGCGCTTGCACAAGGAGCGCCCAGCCGTCGAGCCGTCGGGGCGGAGCCCAGCTGTCGGGGGAGGGCTGCGGGGAGGCGGTGCTGGTGCGGCCGGACCCCCCAGCCTCGGACAGCGCGGCCGGCACCCTGAAGCTGACGGAGGCCACAGCGAGGTGAGGACCCCGAGCTCTTGGGCCCAGCTTCTCAGACTCCACCCCATCACCTCCTCCGGGGCCTCCTTGGGCACCCAGGGCCCCTCAGTGTTGTCTCCCTTCCCCTCCTCTCCTTCCTCCCTGCCGCGACCCGCCCCTCCTTATTACCGGGGCTCTGCCCCCTTCCTCCTTGCCCTCCCCCAAGCCCTCTGTGCCGTTTGGTCAAGCCTGCACCGACCACCTCCATCTCGAAAGCACCTCCTGGAACCCAGACAGTGTCCAAACGCCCTTGAGCCAAAACCTTGTCACCAGGAGAGTGGAATCTGATTCAGGGCCCAGGGGCTTAACACCGAAGCCTGGCTTGGGGATGGGACACAACCATAGAGAGGCCAGAACTGACACTGGGATGGAGAGGGAACCTTGGCCCAGAACCCAGTAGAAGAGCAAAAGTGGGAATAGAGCCCAACCAACAGCAGAGGTTAGACCCTAGGTTCAGAGGATCTATCCCACAGATATAATTTAAGACTTGGTTGGAAGACTGGGCCTGGCAAGCTTCATAATACAGCGAAAGGGGACAAAGGTGGATTTAGAAAGATGCAGGTGGGGGTAGAGCCAGGTAGGGGACAGGACAGGACACAGCCTAAAACTCTGCGAGAGCCGAATCTGAGATGGACCCAGGGTATGGAGCAGGATTATGAGTAGGCTAACCCAGTGGGACAGGGCTATGGAGACCTAATCACAAGGGTAGGGAAAAGGCAGGTTCATAAAAGGAAGGTTTGAATAAAATGTGTGTGTGTTTTCACACTGCTAAGTTAGAGTTGTGTCTTCACACAGCTGAGTCTGTGTGTGTGTACATGTGTGCACACATGTATACACGTGTATACATGGGTAGGGAACAAAGAACACCTTGCACCTTCTCTCCCCTTCAGTCACTCATTTGTATGGCCAGGTTTCTTTCTCTTCCCATCTCTGTTTCCTTGGTGTCCTCTGCCCAGACCAGGCCCCCACATATTGGGATTAGTTGAGGCCCTCTGGCAGCCTGACCACAGCAGGCAGGATGTGGGGGTGGCCAGGCTAGAGGGACAGGAAGGAAGTCTGACAAGAGACAATAGGTGGAAGGGGAGGAGGAATTGGGAATGACCAGGATTAGGATGTCCACCCTGAACCTCTGCTCTGGAAACCAGTGTGAGTGGAGTCTATTTCTCCTTCTCCCTCTCTGCCTGCCCCACTCTGTCTTAATCTGCAGCTGGATCTGACCACCTCTGTGGCCTCTGCTTCTCCACCTCCTCACCCTGCCCTGTCCTGCCCTGTAGCATCTTGTTTTATGCTCACTCAGCTGAGTGCACAGAAACCAAGAACAGAGCCCAGAGTAGACAAATGCTAACACAGCTTGCTTCGAGCATGAGCCTCAGTTTCCTCAATTCCTGTAAGGAGACAGTCTGCTCTTGTGTTCTGGCGTGGTTCTGTCTCCAGATCACAGCCTTTGTGATTCTTCTGGCATTCTTCTTTGAAAGAAAACTGGAGGCTGGTACCCCCATCCAGGCCTCAGACTTTAGGGTAGGGAGGGGGGAAATCTCAGCCAGAGCCGTCCCTTCACCCTGCACCTCCCCCCAGCAATGGCCTGAGAGCCCATGGCTGCCCCCCAGGACCTGGACATCGCTGTGTGGCTGGCTGCGGTGCATCTGGAGCAGTATGCAGACACCTTCCGAAGGCATGGCCTACCTACAGCTGCTGCAGCCCAACGCCTGGGTCACGAGGAGCTGAGGCATTTGGGGATCAGCGCTACTGGACACCGGAAACGCATTCTGCGCCTGTTGCAGGGAGGCGACTCTCAAGGGGATAGGACCATGGAGCCAACTCCCAGCCCAGCCCCCAGTGCCCAACCTCCCAAACCTGTGCCTAAGCCCAGGACAGTGTTTGGGCTTAGTGGCCCTGCCACTGCCCAGAGGTCTGGACTGAGCCCAGTCTTCCGGGATCCAGAAGTATCCAGGAACCCAGAGTGCACCCAGAGGTCTTCTCTCCTTCCTTCCTCCTCTGAACAGTCTTCAATTCTGAATTCTATGGAGATGATGCCCAATACCATCTATTTTGGCCTGGACTTAAGAGGCCGGGCCCAGGCAGCTCAGGACATGTGAGTTGGTTTGCTACCTAGGGATCTGATCCTGAGGAGAGGAAGAGATCAACAGGGCACGAGGGCTCTCTTTCTCCCTTAATAACCAACAGAATTTCCTTTCAGGACTCCAGATGGTTCCCAGGCAACTGTCCCAACTCCTGCCTTCAGGCCCACAACAGGAACAGGTAGGCAGGTTGCTGGAGAGGCATTGCAGACATTCCCACTTAACCCCCTCTTCTTTTTCAACACCCCTCTTCTCACCCTGCCAGTACACATTATGGATCCTGGTTGCCTTTACTACGGTGTCCAGTCTGTGAGGGTCCCAGGAGCCCCTGACAGGAGAGATGGCAGAGGCATCAGTCAGGAAAGAGCTGAACACAGGTGAGTCCTTGCGGGGACAGTAGTAGGGAAGATGAAGGAAGCTTAAGGAACAGCTGGGTTAGCCACAGTGGCCATGCTTCTAGTCACTCATCAAATGTGCATTGAGCATCATCTCCTCAGTGGCAAGCAGGCACTGAGGGTGCAGGGCACTTACAACTGACCCATGTTTGCTCCCAGGCAGCTTGTGAGTTGTCGGGGCAGACAGACCACAAGAGAAGTACACAAGCAAATATATACATAATTAAAATTCAAAAGTACTCTTTCCATTCGGTAAACACTGAACACTGTTACATGCCAGATGAAGACTCTCAGAGAGACCAGTATAAACAGAAATCTCCTTTTTAAAAACTGAGTCTTGGCATCGTAGTGGCCCATGCCTTTAACTCCAGCAGTTGGGAGGCAGAGGCAGGCAGAATTTCCTTTCAGGACTCCAGATGGTTCCCAGGCAAGTGCCCCAACCCCTTCAGGCCCACAACAGGCACAGGTAGGCAGGTTTCTGGAGAGGCATTGCAGACATTCCCACTTAACCCCCTCTTCTTTTTCAACACCCCTCTTCTCACCCTGCCAGTACACATTATGGATCCTGGTTGCCTGTACTACAGTGTCCAGTCTGAAAGGGTCCCCTTGGGTAGGACCTGTAGGGGTAGTCACTTTTACATTCCCTGACATGGGAAAAGCACTGGAGAGTTTTGACTTAGATTGTGAAAGGACCCCTCTGTTTGCTTTGACAGAGCAGGTTAAGAGGGTTTCTGCAGTAATTTAGGTGAGCGGTCTCAGAGTGCAGTGAGGACAGGACTCAAGTTGGTGAGGAGTGGCTGAATTCTGAGGGTAAAGTGTCAACGACACGTTGCTGTCTGAGAGGAAAAAGCAGTCAGACGTTAACTTTGAGGGTTTCAGCATGAGCTGCTGCTGTCCTGAATGGTAACCACTAACCACACATGACTACTGAGCACGTGAGACGCGCTGGCCGGCTCTGAGAAGAGCTAGAAATGTAAAGCATGACAGAGCGTACTGCCAAAAAACCAAAAACAACAAACAAACAAACACTAGGGGAATACAACATATACATGAAGAAATACCTTAAGTGATTGTTTTTAGTGCATGTTGGTTGTATGTATATGTGTGTTCACAGGTGCACTTACCTGTGCATGTGTGTGTGGTTGCCAGAGGATGACATCAGTTGTCTTTTTTTTTTTTTTTAAGATTTATTTATTTTAATGTATATGAGTGTTCTGTCTACATGTACACCTGCAGGCCAGAAGAGGGCATCCAATCACATTATAGATGGTTGTGAGCCACCATGTGGTTTCTGGGAATTGAACTCAGGACCTCTGGAAGAGCAGACAGTGCTCTTAACCACTGAGCCATGTCTCCAGACCATAAAACAAACACCTTCCAGACCACGGCAGGACTCGAACCTGCAATCTTCTGATCTGAAGTCAGATGCCTTATCCATTAGGCCATGCGGCAACCCAGTTGTCTTTCTACATTGTTTTCTTCCTTCCTTCCTTCCCTCCCTCCCTCCCTCCCTCCTTCCTTCCTTCCTTCCCTCCCTCCCTCCCTCACTCCCTCCCTCCCTCCCTCCTTTCTCTTTTGGCTAGGCTAGCCAGCAATTGAGCCCCAAGGCTCCACCTACCTCTGCTTGTCATTGTTGGCCTACAGACATCCAGCATGGTGCCTGGCTTTTCATGTGTGCTGGAGGTCTAAACTCACGTTGCTGTGTTCATGTAGAGTACTTTTTCCACTGAGCCATCTCCCCAGCCTCTATCTGAGTGATTTTTACATCGATGATTTACTAAAATATTATGTTTTGGATATATTGGGTTATATAAAGTATGGACTACTAAAATTAACTATTTTAAAAAACATCTTAAATTTTATTTTATGTGTGTGAGTGTTTTGGCTGCATGGACATGTGTGCTCGGCCTTGTGTACATTTGTGTGTCTGCTGCTATCTGTGTCTGTTGCTATCAATGGCCAAAAGAGGGTGTTGGATCTCCTGGAATTGGTGTTATGGACGGTTGTGAGCCACCTATGGGTGTTGGTGATCAAACCTGGGTCCTTGGCAAGAGCATCCAGGGTTCTTGACTGCACTGAACCATCTCTGCAACCCTGATTTTCTTTTTAAAAGCATTTTGCTGAATTATATATGTAGTCCTTGTTGATTTCTTTTTCTTTTCTTTCCTTTTTTTAAATTTTATTTTTAATTTTCAAGACAGGTTTTCCCTGCATAGCCCTGGCTGTCCTGGAACTCACTCTGTAAATCAGGCTGGCCTTGAACTCATGGAGATCCACCTGCCTCTGCCTCCTGAGTGCTGGGATTAAAGACATGTGCCACCTCACCTGGTTTCCTTGTTAATTTCTATTGAATAGTGTCGTTCTGAGCACCTGAGACTTCATGGGGTTTGGGCCAGAGACAGGAAGACTGTACATCAAGCAGGAAGGAGGAGATGGATCAGGAACTCCACTTCGGACATGACATGAAATTTGAGGTGTTTAGAACACCCAGGAGGCAATGACAAATAAGACTGCTGGCCACATCTGCCTATTGTTTGGGTGGGCTATCTGAGCCAGAGATTTCAATATGGAAACTTGTCTGAATTTAGAGGGAGTGTTAGGGAGAAGAGGACCCAGTCCAGAGCCTCAGTGTCCTCCTACATCTAGAGGTTTGGGGAAGAGGAAGGATCATAGAGTAGACTAAACTGAAATAGCCAGAGAAGGAGAAGGAAAGCCAGGAGAAGATGATGTCATGGAAGCCAAGGGAAGGGCATAGGAGGAGGGAGAGGCCAAGTCACGCAGGCTGCTGCTTAGTAAGCTGGGACTGAGAATTGACTTCTGGAATCATGGAGGTCACTGGGGACTCTGAGAAGAAATGGAAAGGGTGAGAGCCTGATCAAAAAAGAATAGAAGGCTGGACATGGTGGTGCATGCACTTGAGAGGCAGAGGCAGGTGGATCTCTGTGAGTTCAAGGCCAGCCTGGTCTACACAGCCAATCCAGGACAGACAGGGCTACACAGAGAAACCCTTTCTCAAAAAAAAAAAAAAAAAAAAAAAGAGGAAGAAGTAGAAAAGAAAGTATTAGAAACAACAGACAACATTACTGCATTTTTCTGAAAGAAGAAAGATTTGGAATGACGGTTCATCGTAGAAGTGAAGTGAAGCAAACAGGTTTTTTTGGGATGTTGTATGTGTCTGTAAGTGAATGAGAACAGTTTGGTGGAGAGGTGGACGGAGGGGAAGGTAAGAAAATCCACAGCGATGTCTTCGTGTAGGTGAGAGTTGGGGATCAAGTGTACGGAGAGTGTCTGGCTTCAGACAGGTGTTTATCACAGTCACAGGAGGTAGGCAGAGTGTGCGTGTGAAATCGCATTGATATGGCGCTGTGAGACTGTGGGATTCTTGTCTGATTGCTTCAGTTTCTCAGTGCAATAAAAAACAAACAAGGTAGTGCTGTGGTTCTCAACCTTAGATGTACCGTAGCCTGGGAACTTCTAAAACTACAGGTGCCTGGCCCAAACTCGCAGAGATTACATTTTAAGTGTCTGTAATAAAATCCATGTACTGGTATTCATTTAAAGTTTTCCAACTTTTGTACTGCTGAGGTTGAGAACCACTAGGTTAATACAGAAATCTACCCTTTGCAAGAAGATGGCGTAAGCAAAGACCTGGAAAGTTCAGAGAGGCATGGAAAGTGTGCTAGGCAGAAGAATGTGCAAAGGCCCTGAAAAGAGGAGAGAATGTGGCTGGACTATAGCAAGCAAGGGTGAAGTAGGATAAGATGAAGTCAGGGGACTTCATTTTATAAGTCCTTTCAACCCATGCATAGAGATCTGAGTTCATCCTAACTATGCACAGAGCATCATTCAATGGTTTCATGTGGAGGAAGGCAATGATCTCATTGGCACTTCTCAAAGAGCACTGGTGACTTTGAGAGAACTGTGGGAGGAAGAGGCAAGAATGAAAGCAGGTGACTGGTTAGGCAGTTTGCTTCATACCAGTAGGAATTGATGGAAACTAATCCAGGGGGAGAAAACTAAGAACGTTTTAGAGAAGCTACAACGGTAATATATGTTGATGAGCTATGAGCATCCACGGCAGGAAGGCACTTGCACACCTCTCCCACTTCCAGAGGAGGGAGACTTGACATTTTCCCAGTAAAACCTCTGCGCGCACTCAGGAGGAAGCTTCGTGGCCACCTTTTGGGCTGCCAGTTTCTCTACCCCGTTTGTTTACAAAGCAGATCTTGCACAGATCAAGTTTCCAGACAAGCTATCCGTGCTAGGGGTCGGGGTAAGAAACTTACCAAGAGGTTGTCGAGGACACTTGGTTTGTTTGACTTGTGTTCCTTCTTCCTCTTGCGCCCACGATGCTCAGCAGGCAGGATCAGGAGACACGGGAGGATGCTGGTTATGCCAGCCTTGAGCTACCTGGGGACTCCGTTCTTTCGCTGCCCACCCAGGATGCAGAGGAGACCAGTGATGACCTCATTTCACCCTATGCCAGCTTCTCCTCCACAGCAGATCGCCCAGTGCCTCTGCTCAGCGGCTGGCTGGACAAGCTCTCACCTCAGGGGTAGGGCTGCTGGGAAGGGAAGGGGAGCCGAGGGGAGGGGAGGGAAGGTGAGAGGTAGGGGACAAGTTCTTGGCGGTGTGATTGCCCACAGCATGTGTTCCCAAACACTAACTGATCTTGGCCTCTTCCTTCTTCAGGAATTATGTGTTCCAGAGACGTTTTGTGCAGTTCAATGGAAGGAGTCTGATGTATTTTGGCAGTGATAAGGTATGGGACTGCAGCTGCTATGTGGATACCAGAGAGAGAAAGATAGGGAGGGCTGAGGCAGGCTGGGGACTTAAAGCATTGGAAGTCCATGGTAGAAGGAAGGATGACCACGGCTGCCCGATGTCAGCATCCGAGGCAGCTGGCTCAGCAGCTGTAACCAGGTGGATTGAATGCTGATCTCATGAAACTTCAGTGCATATAGCTCAGTTCCTGTCCCCATGGGTCACCGGGTTTTCTTCCCAGGACCCCTTCCCCAAAGGTGTGATCCCTCTGACTGCCATCGAGATGACCCGAAGCAG
This sequence comes from Lophiomys imhausi, assembly GCA_907164525.1. Taxonomy (NCBI): domain Eukaryota; kingdom Metazoa; phylum Chordata; class Mammalia; order Rodentia; family Muridae; genus Lophiomys; species Lophiomys imhausi. The sequence continues at coordinate 86,637 of CAJQZJ010032362.1, read as the reverse complement.
CAAGGACAACAAATTCCAGGTCATTACCGGCCAGAGAGTATTTGTGTTCCGCACAGAGAGTGAGGGTGAGAGTCAGGGCCCACTGAGTTGGGGTAGGAGGGGGGCTAGGTTAGCATACATCCCGCTGACCTGTCCCCCACACCAGCTCAGCGGGACACATGGTGCTCCATACTGCAATCGTGCCTGAGGGAACAGCGCCTCCTGGGTCACCCCCGGCCCCCTCATCCACCACGACCTCTCCTCACTGGCATGTTAGAGCTGCGTGGACAAAAAGCTAAGGTGTTTGCTGCTTTGATTCCTGGAGAGCTGGCACTGTACAAGAGTGAGCAGGTAAACAGGGCTGGGCAGGGGCTGATGGCAAGCCTGGCTAGTCCATTCTGAAATCTCACAGTGTTGTGTGCCCCTGACCCTACTAGGCCTTCTCTCTGGGGATTGGAATCTGCTTCATTGAGCTGCAAGGCTGCAGTGTCCGGGAGACCAAGAGTCGAAGCTTTGACCTGCTCACGCCCCATCGTTGCTTCAGGTGGGGCCTAGACTGGTGGAAGGCAAGGCTAGGGATCTTTTCGAGGGAGACCACAAAAGGTGCAGAGGGCTGGAGGCCTCCTCCAGAGGATATCAGTGGGTATAGATGATGAGATGATGAGATTCCAGAGGATATCAGTGGGTATAGATGATGAGATTCTAGAGGATATCAGTGGGTATAGAATCTGAGATTCCAGAGGATATCAGTGGGTATAGATGATGAGATTCTAGAGGATATCAGTGGGTATAGATGATGAGATTCTAGAGGATATCAGTGGGTATAGAATCTGAGATTCCAGAGGATATCAGTGGGTATAGATGATGAGATTCCTGAGGATATCAGTGGGTATAGATGATGAGATTCCAGAGGATATCAGTGGGTATAGATGAGATTCTAGAGGATATCAGTGGGTATAGATGATGAGATTCCAGAGGATATCACTGGGTATAGATGATGAGATTCCTGAGGATATCATTGGTTTTAGATGAGATTCTAGAGGATATCAGTGGGTATAGATGAGATTCTAGAGGATATCAGTGGGTATAGATGATGAGACTCAGTGAGCGAGGGTACCACGTCAGGAGAGGAAGGGGACATGGCTCAGTTGCTAGAGTTGCTTGCCTAACATTCCCAAAACCCTGATTTTGATCCTCAGCATTGTATAAATCAGGCATGGTAGTGCATGCCTGTAATCCCAGCACTCAGACCCAGAGCAGCAGAAGTTCAAAGTAATCTTCAACCATATAACAAATTTGAGACCAACCTGGGATCGATGAGACTGATAAAAAAAAAAAATTCTGGCCCAGAAGTGACCTCTAGTAGCTCTGATAGGAATGGCCTTTGGGATAGGATGTGGAGGGAGGTCCGCGACCATGGACTGGCTGTCCACCCCTCAGCTTCACAGCCGACTCTGGGGGGGCTCGACAGAGCTGGGCGGCCGCTCTGCAAGAAGCAGTAACCGAGACCCTGTCTGACTACGAGGTGGCTGAGAAGGTCTGGTCAAACCCAGCAAACCGGCATTGCGCAGACTGCAGGGCCTCCCGGCCAGATTGGGCTGCCATCAACCTGGGGGTAGTCATCTGCAAGCAGTGTGCAGGTGAGAGGTGGGCCTCAAGCACAAATGGGGAGGAGGGAGGCTGGGGCAGGGGGACTTGGACAGTACCCTGTCAAATGGCTTTCACATACTAACAGGTCAGCACCGGGCCCTGGGCTCTGGGATCTCCAAAGTACAGAGCCTGAAGCTGGACACAAGTGTCTGGAGTAATGAGATCGTGCAGGTGAGGAGTCTGAGGAAAGAGCAGGGGTTGGAATGGACAGGGAGCATCCAAAAGCAGACTTCGGGCCCAGCTTTGGAACTAGACTGTTTGGAGACCCTTGAGCTCTGGTCACTCTTCTTTGCTCCTTGTCACCCTGTAGTTGTTCATTGTCCTGGGAAATAATCGTGCCAACTGCTTCTGGGCAGCGGCACTGCCCCCAGGGGAAGGACTGCATCCAGATTCAGCTCCTGGCCCTCGGGGAGAGTTCATCTCCCGAAAGTATAAGCTGGGTCTCTTCCGGAAGCCCCATCCTCAGCATCCAGCTCACGGCCAGCTTCTACAGGTAGGAGGAACAGGCTGGTGTTCAGGGGCGGGGATGTGGTCTGTATTGGAATGCCCAGAGCTGAGTGATAAAGGCTACCTCTGATGGTAAAAGACAGTTCCTGGAGGAGCTCTTAGATTGTGCATGAGGCTGACAGAGACCCTTCCTCCCCTGTAGGCACTGTGTGCAGCTATGGCGGGACCCAACCTGCTAAAGAACATGACCCAGCTCCTCTGTGTTGAAGCCTCAGAGGGAGAGGAGCTCTGGTCCCCTTCAGCCCTCAATGGCAGCTTGCTTAGCCTTCTACCATCAGGTAAACCTCCCAAGTAACTCCCCCCCACCCCGGCTCTATAGGATATCTTGGCCTCAACCTGTGACTTGTTTCTTTTGGGGAGCATTACTCTGTTGTCCTATCTATTGCAATGGCAGTTTTGTCAGTTTCCCCAACCCCTCAGACTTCCTGAGGTCAAAGGATGACTGCTGAGGGCCGGAGGTCACTTCCTGTAATAGTCAGGATGTGCCCAGGTATATTAAAACCCGATCATCCTGACAGCATCAACCTGCAGGGCAGGTCCCATCTTCCTGGGGACATTCTTATTGCTCAAATGAGTGATTGATTTGATGGCATTGGCTTCCATTTGTCAGGCCAGATAGGCCAAGACACTTAACAGATGGCCATGCTCTGAAGTGCCCGACTAGAGCTGCCTGCCTGGTTGGGTGACTGGTGAGGAGAGAAGTAGGCAAGCACCAGGCTAGAGGCCTCTCTATGTCACTTGTCACATTCTTCCAATCTGGGTAGTGAGGGACTCACCTCTGTGGGGTTGCGTTCCATGGTCTGGTCCCATTGGATGCATTTTCCAGAGGGAGTCATGCCATCCGTGCACTGTCCTCACCTGATCACTTCTTCCCCTTGCAGATGCCTCCCCTGGAGTATATAATGAGGTGGTGGTGCCTGCCACTTACCGAGGTTTCCTATACTGTGGTCCCATCAGCAACAAGGCTGGAGCCCCACCCCTTCGCAGAGGCCGGGATGGTGAGCAGGAGCCAGGGAATGGGAGGAGACGGGCAGAGAGTGGGTTAGGTGTGAATGTGCTGCAGAGAGACAGGAGGACAGAGCTGGCGTAGGAAAGCTCCCTGGAGTGCGCTGGGATGCTGGGGGTGAGAGAGGGACCAGGTCAGGTCACATCAGATTCTGCTCTGAAGTCGGACTACCTAGGTCAAGTATCCGCTCTGCCCCTTCCTCCCTGTGTGAACCGGGGATGCTGTGGAGATGGCAAGCCTCAGTTTTCCTATCTGCAGAACGGCACTGAATATAAACCACTTGGTAGAGTTCCCGTGAAGATGCTGTAGCATCAGTCATAGGAAGAAGGCTTGACATGAGATGAGTATGTGGAAATGGGAACTGTGATCACCGGGAAGGTGACAGCTCCTCCATCTCTCTTCCACTCAGCTCCTCCTCGCCTGTGGTGTGTTCTGGGAGCTGCCCTGGAAATGTTTGCATCCGAGAGCAGCCCTGAACCCCTCAGCCTTCTCCAGCCCCAGGATGTTGTATGTCTGGGTGTAAGCCCCCCACCCGTTGATCCAGGTGACCTTGACAGGTGACACTCCTCTTCCCACCCCTGCTCTTACTAGTGCCCAGCCTGGCAGCCCCCTCATTGTCCCATGCTGTCCTCCTGACCTGGTCTTCCCTGCAGGTTCCCCTTCTCCTTTGAACTCATCCTTACTGGTGGAAGAATCCAGCATTTTGCCACAGATGGAGCTGACAGTCTAGAGGCCTGGATCTGTGCGGTAGGCAAGGTGAGGAGGCAAGACCCCTCTCCAGCAGCTCATGATGTCCTCATCTCCACCTACTCCCACCATATTCTTGTCCAGACAAAATTGGCTGACAACTTATTCTGTGCCAAGCCCTGTGTTTTAAGATGTGCCCACTCAATATCACAATTAGTTTTCACAACAACTTTTGGAGGTATTTTTAAAAAATATTTTAAAATTTATTTTTATTTTATGTTCATTGGTATTTTGTCTGCTCATTTGTTTGTGTGAGGGTGTCAGATCCCTTGGAACTAGAGTTACAGACAGCTGTGAGGTGCCATGGGGTCCTGGGACTCAAACCTGGGTCCTCTGGAAGAGCGGTTAGTGCTCTTAACCTTGGAGCCATCTCTCCAGCCCCCTTTGGAGGAATTTTTTTAATGTTTACTTATTACTTCAGGTTACATCTCCATCACAGTGCCCTCTTTCCTCCCCTCCTAGTCCCGCCCTCCCACCCTCTACCCCCATTCCTTCCATCCCACTCCTCCAGAGTGGAGTGTCCCTACATACTTTGGAGGAATTTTTAATGATATATTTTATGGAAGGAAAAACTTCATTCTCAGAGGTTAGGAATTCATTTGCTCAAGGTCAGAGTAGGAGGCAGCAGAGCACAGCAGTAATATTCAAGCCCCTGTCTCTGGACCTCATGACCAGCCTCCCTGAGTTCTTGCCTTTCCCCACAGGGCCGCCACCCCTCACTCTTGCTACCATCTTACTTCCCCCAAGTTTTCCAAGAGGCAAAAGCTCCTTTTTACCCCCTTTAATGAAGCAGGATCTTTCTATGTAGCCCTGGCTAACATGGAACTTGTTA
>CAJQZJ010032362.1:0-81906 GCA_907164525.1 Lophiomys imhausi | reverse complement strand
CATGGCAGATACTTTCATTTATCTTTCTCTTGACAAGTCAGTCTCTGTAGCCTCCTTTACTGGAAGTAAAAAGTTTAGGCTCAGAGCCAGACATCCTGAGATCTGAGTCCTACATCTTAGCCCCAGGAGAGTGCTTCCATGTCTGCAGAGTGGGTGTAAAGACTCACCCCTAGGGATGGGATTAAGTGACATGTGAACCCCCCACACAGGAAGCCCTCTGTCTGTGGGTGTTGAGATAATGTCAGTGGTGATGCTGCTGATGACGATATCTCTCCCACCCTAAAACAGCTTTTCCCTAAGTTCTGTTCACCTTCAACTTTTCACCCCGTGCCTTCCTTCCCTCTTGACAACTTCTCAGAAGTTGTGTGCTGTTCCTCCTTAACCCCTTATGGCTGTCTTCCTCTGCCTAGACTCTCCTAAGATGCTACCCTGAATGTCACTAGCGACTTCTCATGCCTAGAGGCCAGGAGCCATTTCCTGACCTCCCCTTGTCACCTCTGCCACAGCTGACACTCTGCTCATCATGCTGTGGTCTCCTGATTATTTGTTCCAATTCATGATAGAGTACACACAGAACTCGAGAGGAAGCATTTTGAATCTTTCATAGCAGCTTCGCAGAATGGTTTTATTTGTGAATCTATTTATATGAGTTAAGGGCTTGTATGTCTTTCTTTTAAAATAGTTTTTACTTTTGTTTATTTTACTTTAAGTATATTAATGTTTGACATGCATGCATGCATGTATGTATGTATACAGTGTGCATGCATGTATGTATGTATACAGTGTGCATGCATGCATGTATGTATGTATACAGTGTGCATGCATAGTACCCACAGAGATCAGAATAGGGCATCACATCCCCTAGAACTAGAGTTGAGGATGGTTGACAGCCACCATGTGGGTGCTAAGAATTGAACTTCAGCCCCCTGCAAGAGTAACAAGTGCTCTAAAACACTGAGCCATCTCTCCAGCCCTTATCTTTGTCTGTTCATCCTAATTTTCTAGCAATTAATTTTTATTATTATTATTTTTCGAGACAGGGTTTCTCTGTATAACAGCTCTGGCTGTCCTGGACTCACTTTGTAGACCAGGCTGGCCTCGAACTCACAGAGATCCACCTGCCTCTGCCTCCCAACTGCTGGGATTAAAGGCGTGCGCCACCACTGCTCGGCAATTTTTATTATTTTTAATGAAAGTGTTGGTGACAGATTGGAACTCTTAAAGATGAACCCCAAAACAATAGCACCCCTAGTTTTTTTTAACCCATGTAGCTGGAACAGAATTGCTTTGCATCAGACCCCAAAACATCTCTTTTTCCATAGTGTCCACAGCATGGTGATTCTTCAGTAATGCATGCTGCCTACCCACTCTTACCCTCCCCCTAACTTAGGGAGCAGGACAGCCATACAGAGGTCTCCTATATGCTGGAGCAAATTGGATGAATTTCTCCCCTGTTGTTTGTTCCTCTCCCTCTGTCTTTTCTTTACTGTCCCCCCATCATACTTCCTTTCCTCTTTTTTCTGCTTTCCTTTCATGGCCTGTCATTCTTATTTGCTTCCTGGACCTTGTCTTTTCCCTACTTTCCCTTTCCACCTTTGTCTGCCTTCTGTTTCCACAGTGGTTCTCCCCGCTCAGCTGTCACCAGCTGCTGGGCCCTGGGTTGCTGCGGATGGGTCGCCTGTGGCTACGGTCTCCCTCCCATGCAGGCCTGGCCCCTGGTCTCTGGCTGTCAGGGTTTGGCCTCCTTCGTGGTGATCATCTCTTCCTGTGCCCAGCGCCCGGCCCTGGTCCCCCTGCTCCTGAGGACATGGTGCATTTACGGCGGCTACAGGAGATCAGTGAGCAGGGGTGTGGACAGGGCTAAAGGGTGGCCATGGGAAAGTGTGAGACTGGACCTTTTTAATCTGGGAATTCTTAGTGGGAAAGAGTAGAATGTAATAGTCTAGATACAAGTTCTGAAGTGAAACTACGTAGATTTAGACACCATTTCCATCAATTCCTAGCTGTGTGTCATTGGAGGAATTACTCAACTTTTGCATGTCTTGGTTTCCCTGATCTTAAAATGGACAATAATAGTAAGACCTTCCTCCAAGGATTACAGTGAGGGTCAAATAAAGAAATACATAAGCCAGGTGTGGTGGCACATGCCTTTAATCCCAGGACTTGGGAGGCAGGGGCAGGCCCACCTCTCTGAGTCAGATCAGGCCAGCCTGGTCTATGAAGTGTGTCCAGGACAGCCAGAGATACACAGAGAAACCCTGTCTCGAAAAAACAAAACCAAAACACCCCCCCCCCAAAAAAAAAAACCCCGAGAAATACACAAATACATTTAATCACAGAACCTGGCAGGAGGCCACTTGTAAAAACTCAATAAGTGTTATTTGGTGACTGGGGACTAGGAGGAGGGACTATGCATTTTCACTGTTGTCTTCTGAAAGAGGAACATGCTAGAATAATACTGTGGGACTATGGGAACAAGAGACCTGGGTCTTAGCTCAGCATTGCCATTTTATAGCAAACAATGTAAGGCTAATTGCTTAAACTCCGAGCAATCATATATAACATGAGTATAGGGTGTAGCTCACTCACTAGTGGAGCTGCCAACCTGGCACCTCTATACCTTAACCGCCTAGGAGTTTTCACTATGATAATATTCAGGGATTCTCTTACAGGTGTGGTCTCTGCAGCTGACACTCCAGACAAAAAGGAACATTTGGTCCTGGTGGAGACAGGAAGGTAAAGTTCTATACCTGTGACCCTTTGAACTCAGCTTCCCCTCACCCCTTCACTGCTTGCTTCCTCAAAGTTGCTTCCCGTTTCGGGAACTATCTGGGCTTGGTGTTGCTGCCCCCTGCTGGTAGCTCTCAGAAGTCAGCTCCATGTAGTCATCAACTTCTGTCTGATACATGGATCTGGCTCTAATTCAGGCTTCTTGGGTTGCAGGACCCTGTATTTGCAGGGGGAAGGCCGTCTAGACTTTGCAGCATGGAACACGGCCATTGCAGGTGCTGCTGGAGGGGGTGGCACAGGGCTGCAGGAGCAGCAGATGAGCCGGGGAGACATCCCCATCATTGTGGACTCTTGCATTAGTTTTGTCACACAGCATGGTGAGTGGGCATTGGTTGACACTGAGCCAGTGGGAGGGGTTGGAGAAACCAGGGTGTGCGTTTGTGTTTGTGTGTGTGTGTGAATTACCTGAAAAATGACAGCAGTTGGCCATGTGACTCTCTGACCCTTTGTTCCCTCATCTATAAAATGGAACCAGCGATCCTCATTTTCCAGTCTAGTGTGACAATGAGATGGTGTGTGTCAAGCAACGAGTACGGAGCCTGTCAGGCTGTCCCTGCTTAGAGGGGACACTGGCATAGAGGGTTAGAGGAACACAAGAAATGGGAGGGTTCAGGCATGTGGTGGACTGAGAGGAGGTGCCTCGGAGACAAGAGCTCAGATGGGCAGACGGTAAAACCCCTGAAGGTCTGAACAGAGTGAGCCTATGAGGAGAGAGTGTCCAGGACAAAAGGGTCAGTCAGCAACCGCAAACGCTCTGCTGGATTCTTCGTGAAGTTTGGCTCAATGAATCTACATTCCCTATGAACTCTTTTTCAGAGGCTGGATATTGGGGGGAAAACCCTCATAGAAAACCAAGGAGGTTACAGGTCCTGGGTTGAATCCTCAGTGCCAAAACTAACCAAGGAACTAAACAAAAGCAAAACAAAACAACTAGACCTGGTGATACATTCCTGTAATTACCATTTATCAGTAACTTGAGGCAGAAGGATTGTAGGTTCAAGGCATACTTTGGTTATGAAACAAGTTCAAGGCCAGCATAAACAACTTGGTGAGACCCTATCTCAAAATAAAAAATCAACAAGGACCAGGTGGTAGTGGTGCAGACCTTTAATCCCAGTATGCCGGGGGAAGAGGCAGGTGGATCTCTATGAGTTTGAGGCTAGCCTAGAGTGAGTTTCAGGATACTCAAAGCTACACAGAGAAACCCTATCTTGAAAAAAAAAAGTATGTGTATTGGGGAAGCTGAAGGTATCAATTATAGGTAGGGTTCTTACCTGACATGGGTTTAATCCTCAATATTGAAAAAAAGATATCTTTATGACTATATAAAAAGGTGTATTTTACCAGTCACAGGCAATGGATTCTCCCCATCTTTGCAGTAACCTCATTCGGTGACCTCCCACTTGGTCTTCTCGCGCCCCCCCCTTTTAATTTGTTTATTATGTATACAGTGTTCTGTATTGAGGTATGTATGCATGCACACCAGATCTCATTACAGATGGTTATGAGCCACCATGTGGTTGCTGGTAATTGAACTCAGGACCTCTGGAAGAGTAGCCAGTGCTCTTAACCTCTGAGCCATCTCTCCAACCTGTCCTTTTTAAGTATTTGTATGAGGAATTCAGAGTGAGGCCCCAAGAGCAGGCCCTGGAGTGGATACACTTTTCCTCCAAAGTCTTTGCCTTACCACAACCATTTGAAGGATATTGGCTCAGTGCTACCATGTGACTGTCAGTGAGGAGGTGACAGTGAACAGGGAAGATCCTGCAAGGCTCATAGACTACTGGGAAGACAGTTATTAAGAAAACAAACATCATCAGGTCTTGTTATTTGCAGGAGTTATGTTCTACAAAGCCACTGCAAACACTTAATTGCTAAATACTAAATCTCAGTATCTCTCCCAAGGGAGACACAGGATTAGAGTCTTCTGAACTTCTGGGCACCAGATTTTTCTTTTTTTAACCAACCAATCCACTAAAAACAAAACAAAACAACAACAAAAAACTTTGACACTCAACTCAAGGCCAAGATCGGCACAAACTTGTACCTGACTGAAGCTTATCTAATTCTCTCTGTAAGCTACATCCCAGGATTCTCATGCTTTGAAACACTACCCAACATTTCAGCATTCTATATATTGTGGAAGGGGCATTTTTTGGGGAGGAAGGGACATTTTCAAACAGCAAAATCACCAACAGAAAGAAAAGAAACACGTGACTAAATCATTCATAAAAGGGATGTGGCTGGGGATACAACTCAGTAGCAGAGTATGTGCCTAGTATGTGTGAGACCCTGGTTTCCATCTCTGGTTCCTCAAAAAAGAAAAAAAAAGGCATTTGTTTATAGCCTGAGACCTTAGCTAGGAGCATGTGTATGGGAAAATAACTGAGTTTTTTTTTTTTTTTTACTCTGTATAGGTTCACAAGTTACTGTAGAGGCACCAGAAGTACACATGGCCCTCTGTGGCCACAGTTTCTATATCTGTATATCCAACCAATTAAAGACAGAAAATTTGAAAATTATTGTAGTGACTATGTATACCTTTTTTTGTCATTCTTTACATCGTATTAGGTATTATAAATTGTCCAGAGACGATATGCATAGGGCTATATGTAAACACATCATTTTACATAAGAAACTTAAGCATCCGTGGATTTTTTTAACAGCCACAGACCATCAGGAGAGTCACAGAGGGGCTGCTGGGTGGGCGGCATGCTGTCTTCAACACACTACTGAACAGAGACTGCTGCTGTTTTCAGGGCTTCGACTGGAAGGTGTATATCGCAAAGGGGGTGCTCGGGCCCGCAGCCTGAGACTGTTGGCTGAGTTTAGGCGGGATGCCCGGTCAGTGAAGCTCAGACCTCGGGAACACTTTGTAGAAGACGTTACTGACACACTCAAACGCTTCTTTCGAGAGCTGGATGACCCCGTCACCTCTGCTAGGTTGCTGCCTCGATGGAGGGAGGCTGCAGGTACCTCCAAGAATCAATCGGAATTTCCATCTTGCTCCATCAGCACCGGCAAAGCTCTTTTGTGGAACTGGGGACCCCCTTTCCCAACATTCCCCACCCTGGGTGGTCACCCAGATCATTCCCCACCCTGGGTGGTCACCCAGATACTTGGCTTGGGGAATGCCCTAGTTAGCTTTTTATGGCTGTGATAAACATCATAATCAAAAGCAACTTGGGGAGGAAAGGGTTTATTTGGCTCACCATTTCCACATCACAATCTATTATTTGAGAAAAGCCAGGGCAGAAACTCAAGCAGGAACAGTGGAGGAGAACTGCTTATGGACTTGCTCCCCATGGCTTACTCAGTCTTCTTTCTGACACCTGCCCATGGATGGCCACATCCAGTGCACTTGGCCCTCCCACATCAATAATTAATCAAGAAATGCCCCAACCGACGTGTCCACGAGCCAATCTGATGGAGGCAGTTCCTCAGCTAAGGGTCCCTCTTCCCTGGTGACTCTAGTTTGTGTCAAGTTGACAAAAACTAACTGACACAGGGAGGTGGGAGGCAGAAAGAGATACATCCATGCTGGGTTTGTTTCTCAGAATATCCCTGCCCTCAGCACCCATGCTCACTTCCTGGTTCCTCTCCAACTCTCCTCTCTTCTATCCCTAGAGCTTCCCCAGAAGAATCAGCGCCTGGAGAAATACAAAGAGGTGATTGGCTGCCTGCCCCGAGTCAACCGCCGAACACTAGCCACTCTCATTGGACATCTATATCGGTCAGTATGGTCAGGCCCTCCCAGCTTCCTTTCATGATCTTTCATAACTTCAAACCAATGCCATGATTTCATTAATTAATTGCTTTCACTAATAGCTATCATGTGAGGATGTTGTAGCTAAAGGTTCAGGTTCAGAAAACAAGTTTGTGGCCTATGGCATATTTAGGTTTTAAATCTGGCTCTCCCATTCTAGTCCATGTGACTTCGGTCTGTTTGGGGTTCTCTTTATATATATATATAATTTATTTATTTTTATTTTATGTACATTGGTGCTTTGCCTGCATATATGTCCGTGTGAGGGTGTCAGATCCCCTGGAACAGGAATTACAGAGAGTTGTGAGCTGCCATGTGGGTGGTGGGAATTGGACCCGAGTATTGGGAACTGAACCGGAGTCCACTGGAAGAATATTCAGAGATCTTAACCGCTGAGGCATCTCTCTAGCCCTGGTCTGCTTATTTTTAGAAAGAAGGTGATGTAATGAAGTTTATACCTGAAAGGCTGTAGGAAAGTGAAATTAAATAACCCATGTGAAATTCTTAGTCTAGCACATGGCATGTCATAAACTTCAGAAATCATTAGAAATCAACATAATTGTTATTTTTTTATTAGTCTATGCAAGGTAAGGAATTGATTCTAAGAAATAAAGATTATTAAGATGCGGACCCACCTTAACTAGTCTATTAGGAGAAAAGGGTTTATAATGTGGGGTGCATATCTGGCTATGTTGCATTGGTTATACAATATTACAGAGACTTGCCTTCTACAGGACCAATACCAAATCCAGTCCCTTGCCTGGGTTTCCAAATAAAAGTCTGTAAGGTATAAAGTCACATCCTTTCATTTATATGTGTCCTGTGGCTTCTTTTGCAATGCAGCAGCTGAACTGAGAAGTTACAACAGAGAGCATATGGCCTGAGGGCCTAAAGTATTTATTGCCTGTCCTTTACATAAAAACTGTGTATGCCAACTCTAGCAATGGTCACCCATACCTTAAATGTGCCCCTGAGATATTCAAAGCTCCTTGAGGCCAATGCTGTCTTATCCACTGACATATCCCCAGTACTTAGCCTAGAACATGACATACAGTAGAGGTGCAGTAGGTGTCTGCCAAATCAATGGATGTGTTGGTGAAGCAGTGGACATGGGCTGGACTCAAGAATCTGGTGCCTCTCTCTCTCTGCAGGGTGCAGAAGTGTGCGGCTCTAAACCAGATGTGCACACGGAACCTGGCCCTGCTGTTTGCACCTAGTGTGTTCCAGACGGATGGGCGGGGGGAGCATGAGGTGCGGGTACTGCAGGAGCTCATCGACGGCTACATCTCTGTCTTTGATGTAAGGCTTTCCTGGCCCTGCCATACATCCCCTCTGCCCCCCATCCCTGTGAAATCAGAGTCTAGACCCCCATCCCAAAAGCCCTGGCCCAACCCCTGCATTGGCAACTTCCCTCAGGAGTCCTGGGCTTCCTCCTCCAACAACCTCAACCCCAACAGCCTCTCGTTATTGATTCCTGATTCTTCAGGCCTCCAACCCTCTTATCCAGTTCCCCTTTGACCTTGATATCTGCCCTACTTCTCTCCTTTCCTAGCAGCCCCCCGACATAACTTTTGGCCCTTTTGCAGATTGACTCGGACCAAGCAGCTCAGATTGACTTGGAGGTCAGTCTCATCACCACCTGGAAGGATGTGCAGGTAATATGCCATGGCCCTAGGACTGCAGAGTAGGGCAGGAGGGACATCACCATAGGAAACACATCTGTCCACTAAAGTTCGCTTCCTTTCAGCTTGTCTTTCTGACATTGACCTTTAGCTGTTTGGTAGGCAGGAGAGTCCCCAAGAGTTGAGTGCTTTGGGCAGTGTGTTTGGTCCACTTATTCCACCAAAGGGATTCTGCAGTACCTCCCTTTTCTCAGTGATACTGAGTATTGAACCAAGGAGGGCTTCACACTGCCTAGGCAAGCATTCTATCACTGAGAAGCATGCCTCGCACTCCACTTCTAAGTATAGGAGATCTCAGGAAAGCCACGTATGGTGGCAGTCCATGCCTGTAATCCTAGTGCTTGGGCTGCATAGACTAAGAGTTCAGCCACATAGAGCTCTGCAGGCCAGGGATGGACATGTAGCTCAGGTGAAGTGCTTGCCTAGCATGCAGGAAGCCCTCAGCTGGATCCCCAGCATCACACAAAAAATTCAGCATGGTGGTGGCACATGCCTGTAATTCCAGCTTTTAAAAGGTAGAAGCAGGAAGATCAAAATTTTAAGGTGGGGGCTGGAGAGATGGCTCAGCAGTTAAGAGTACTGGTTGCTCTTCCAGAGGATCTGGGTTCAATTCCCAGCACTCACATGGCCGGTCACAACTATCTGTAACTCCTTTTCCAGGGGATCTGACACCCTTACACAGATACACACACATACAGGCAAAACATCAATGTACATAAAAATAAATGAATTAAAAAAAAAGTTTAAGGCCATCCTCAGCTACATAACAAGTTGGGCCAGCCTGGGTCTATGTAAAACCCTGCCTCAGAGTTCAAGGCCAGTCTGAGACCTTGGGGAATATGAGGTGGGGCAGGAAGAGTATTGTATAAAATACAATAGCAAGTACTGCTGAGGGCATTCTATATTCCAGGCACCTCTAATCTCATGCTAGCACCACACAACTCCATAAAGTAGGTAGTCTCTTTTTTTTTCAAATAAAGAATTGAGGGTCTTGAGACACTTACTCATGTAGATCGTAGTAGGTGAGTGGTAGAGAAGGAATCCAGGGAGTCTTGACTGCAAACCTCTTCTTGAAGCCACTGTCTCATAGTGTCTGAGGTGACACCATATGCAGCGAAACACGCAGTTCCCCCAGTCCTGGAGTTCTTTCCAGGGCCCAATCCATGTTGGGACTGAGGGCAGGAAGGAGACCTTTGTTCAGGGAGGTAGACATTCTTCCATCTTGGTATTTTTGTCATCCCTGTGTCCTCCTTTATCTCCCCACAGTTGTCCCAGGCTGGAGACCTCATCATGGAGGTTTATATAGAACAGCAGCTCCCAGACAATTGTGTCACTCTGAAGGTTGGTCTTAAGGGATCGGAGGGGAGAGGGGAAGGGGAGCAGGAGCAATGGTCTAATCAGCATGGGGCCTCTTGGCTGTATGCTAGGTGTCCCCAACACTGACTGCCGAGGAGCTGACTAATCAGGTGCTGGAGATGCGAGGGACAGCATCAGGGACAGACTTGTGGGTGACATTTGAAATTCTTGAGCATGGAGAGCTTGGTGAGTATGGTGGACACATGACCAAGGCCATCAGTGACTTCTCTGTCACCAAACATAACGGACATTTTACTAGTCAACTCATCCATCCACATGAGAAGGTGTCCACACTGGGTGTACTGCCTTTCTCAATTCTCTTCTCTTGGCTTCAGCATAGGTTTCCTCTCTAACTCAAAAGAGTCTCCTTTTGCCCGACTGAAGTGTTAGAAGGGCCAGAAATCAATGCTGGGTCCCTTCTTCTTTTCTATCTACATTCTTCTCCATTGCTTTAAATACCATTAATTGATGCCCAGAGTAATTCTGATGGGCTGGAAACTCATTATGCCGATCAGGCTGGCCTTGAACTTATGGAAATCTTCCTGCTTCTTTCTCCCAAGTGCTGAGATGACAGGTATATACACTACTAGCATGCCTGGCTGATAGCCCAGATTTTTATCTGTGGTCCAGACCTCTCCTCTGCACTGCAGACTCACATATCCACTGCCTACTTGACACCTCTTCGCACAGGCATTTCAGTTCCTAAGACTGACATTTCCTCCCTTTCTAGGCCTCCCACCCCCCAATATAAAGCCCGGACTATTTTCTGATTTTTCTTTTTTAGCAAACAGTACCATGGTTTACTCAGTTATTAAGTCCAGAAGCCTAAGAGTCCTGTGCCCAGCCTGCTTCATCTTTATAATCAGTCCACCAAGTAATCAGTCCTGTTGACTGAACTCAAGCCTATCACTTCTCTACATGTCCATTGTTTCCACCACTATCTCCCTGTCTCTCAACACAAATTGGGAACAGCTGGACAGTGTTCCTCTCTACAATCTATTTTCTGAAGAGCAGCCAAATGAACATTTCAAGCATAAACCAGATCACACCCATTGCTATGGTTAAAACCTTCTGATGGGTTCTTAATGGATTTAGAATAAAACTCAAAGTCCTTATCTCAGCTTGTAAAACCTTGAATGTGTGACTGTTGCTTTTTTCTCAGACATCATCTCCCATCTGCCATTCTCTTACCTGTCTCCTTGGCAGAGCACAGGGTACCCTTTCCACCATGCTGAGGACTGAATATACATATTCATAGAAAACACATAGGTAATTGAGAATGGAAGGCAAGCATGCACCGCTGAGTTACACACATCCCTGCTCTGGCTGTATTTGCTCTTTAGTTCCCCCAAGAACAATTTCTTCCTTCCTTTCTCTCTCTCTCTCTCTCTCTCTCTCTCTCTCTCTCTCTCTCTCTCTCTCTCTCTTTTGAGACAGGGTTTCTCTGTGTAGCCCTGGCTGTCCTGGACTCACTTTGTAGACCAGGCTGGCCTTGAACTCATAGAGATCCACCTGCCTCTGCCTCTGCCTCCCGAGTGCTGGGATTAAAGGTGTGAGCCACCACGCTCCGCAAGAACAATTTCTTTTTTTTTTTTTTTTTGGTTTTTCGAGACAGGGTTTCTCTGAATATCTCTGGCTGTCCTGGGCTCGCTTTGTAGACCAGGCTGGCCTCGAACTCACAAAGATCCACCTGCCTCTGCCTCCCAAGTGCTGGGATTAAAGGCGTGCGCCACCACCGCCCGGCTAAGAACAATTTCTTAACTCATGACATTTGTTCTTACATTTCATCCTGTAAGATCCTACCTGAAGTTGTGGTGGTGCACGCCTGAAATCCCAGTAGTAGGGAGACAGAAGCAATTGGAGAACAGTCTGTTCTATATAGAGAGTTCCAGGCCAGTCAGAGCTATGTAGTGAGAAATTTTCTCAAAACAAAGAAACATCAAATCAAAACCAAACCCAAATCAAACAAACAAACAAGATCATCCGTGATCTTAGGTACAACTTGCTTTGCCTAATCTTTCAACTAGATTGACGAGCCTCATCTACAAATGCGACTTCTAGCAGGCCCGACTAGCCTACTTCGCTTGCCCACCTGCTTTTCTTTTCGTCTTTGTTTCTCTGTGTGTCCCTTAAATATCGTTTATTTTGAAGTGATTATTGGGGGCTGGGGAACTGAGAGTACCTACTGTTCTTGCAGAGGACCAGAAATTAATTCCAAGTACTCACACTCGGTAGCTCACAAACTGCCTGCAACTCTAGCTTCCAGGAGAACACACACACCACACAGGCACAAAATTAAATATATATATATATCTTAGTGGGGCATGGTGGCACATGCCTTTAATCCCAGCACTCAGGAGGCAGAGGCAGGTGGATCTCTGTGAGTTCAAGGTTAGCGTGGTCTTCAAAGGGAGTTCAGAACAGCCAGGAATATACACAGAGAAACCCTGTCTTGAAAAACAAAACAAAAAAAAAGCTGGTTGTGGTAGTGCACACCAGTAGGATTTGCTGAAAAACCAAAACCAAACAAATATATATATTTTAAAGTCATTACTGGTCTCTGTTTTGCTCAACTAACTGTTTACTATTTGGCTCCTTCATTAGGCTGTAGCCTCAAGAAAGTAGACTATATGTATCATTCTCACCATTGTATCCCAGGGACAGCATGATTCCTGGCATAGTATGGGGTTACAATAAATGTCTGTGGTTTTGATAGGTGGATGAGTGAATGAATAACTAGTGGGAGATGAGGCCCGGAGCTGCAGGCTTTGGCTAGTTTTTATAATTATCACCTGCCTCAACATTTCCCTTCAGAGAGGCCACTGCATCCCAAAGAAAAGGTTCTAGAGCAGGCCCTGCAATGGTGCCAGCTTCCAGAGCCCTGCTCAGCCTCTCTGCTCCTGAGAAAAGTCTCTATGGCACACGCTGGCTGCCTCTTCACAGGTGAGCCTCCTCCCTCAGCCCAGCATTTCCTAGGCCTCTCTCCAGGGAGCCTCCCCCCAGCTTTGCTTCTTTATGCCCAGGAGTCCGGCGTGAGAGCCCACGGGTGGGGCTGCTACGGTGTCGGGAGGAGCCGCCCCGATTGTTGGGAAGCCGCTTCCAGGAGAGGTTCTTTTTGGTGCGTGGCCGCTGCCTGCTGCTGCTCAAGGAGAAGAAGGTGATGCCCTGGGGTGATAGGGGTGACATGCTGTGTGGCCAGTCAGGCAGCAGGAGCCATAACTGTCCCAACCTCTGACTCCTCAGCCCATATCCTCACCAATCTCACTGCTTCCCTGACCTTCACCTTTGACCCCATGACGCCTTGATCTTCCTAACCATGGCATTCTTGTACCTCTCAAGCTCACTGCCTCTGTTCATGTTCTCAGAGCGCTAAACCGGAACGGGAGTGGTCTCTGGAAGGTGCCAAGGTCTACCTGGGAATCCGAAAGAAGTTAAAACCTCCAACACCGTGAGTTTTCCTCCCTAGCCCTGTCCTAGGGCTTTCCTGCTGTCACCTCTCTGGCTTTTAGTTACCCTACCACTGGCCCCCTTTGCCTTTCAGGTGGGGCTTCACTTTGATACTGGAAAAGATGCACCTGTGAGTACGTCCTAGCTAGCTTCTCTGCCTCTGCCCCGCTCCCTCTCTCTCGCTCTCTGTGTGTGTGCGCGCGTGCACGCTGACGCACATACATGCTCATGTGTGTGGAGCTCAGAGGTCAATTTCGGGTGTCATTCCCTGGGACCTGGGGTTTGCCAGTCAGGCTGGGCTGGCTGGCCAGGGAGTCTCAGAGAGCTGCCTGTCTCCCTGTATCCAGCCCTGGGATAATAGGCGTTAGCCACCACGCCAGCTTCAGCTTTTCTTTTTTTAATTAAAAAAAATTATGCATATGGGTTGTTTTGCCTGAATTTACTGCATCTGTGTACCAAGTGCATTCCTGGTGCCCACAGAGGCATCAGATCTCCAGGAACTGGGATTACAGATGGCTATCAGGCACCATGCAGGTGCTGGGAGTTGAACCCAGGTCCTTTGGAAGAGCAGCAAGTGCTTAACTGCTCTCTTAACCACTGAGCCATCTCTCTAGTTTGCCCTTTTTTTTTGACATGGCTGCTGAGAGTCCAACTCCGGTCCCTGTGCTTGTATGGTGAACACTTCATACCAGCTGAGATATCCCCCTCACTCCACCCTGTCTGCTCTCTTCCATCGTCTGCTTCTCCATTGCTCCGTGCCTAGTGCTAGGACATTCACTTTCCTGAATCACTCTGTTCACCCACAGCTGTCTGTCCTGCACTGATGAGGATGAGATGTGGGACTGGACCACAAGCATCCTTAAAGCCCAGGTGAGGAGAAGGAAGAGGCTGAAGGCTGGGCTTCCGGTGCCTCTGGGGACCAGCCACATCCCTCAGGGACACTGAGCCAATTAGCGCCAACACCTCACTGTTTCCTCAGCATGATGACCAGCAGTCGGTGGTTTTACGTCGTCATTCCTCCGCTGACCTTGCTCGTCAGAAGTTTGGCACTATGCCCTTGCTGCCCATCCGAGGGGATGACAGTGGAGCCAGCCTTCTCTCGGCCAACCAGACCCTGGTGAGACCCTACCCCCACCATGTCCTAAACATCTGGTCATTGCCCTTACTCTTGTCATATTGCAGGAGGAAACTGTGCCTGCTTGCCAGATGCCCAACCCGCTCACCCATGACCCTCTTGTCCACATTCTCTGTGCCCTCACTTCCTACCACCACCTCCTTTTGCCAGGCCTCACTTTGTCTCTGTCTCTCCCTCCCCTCCTCCCCACCATCCCTGTGTCCAGCGGCGACTGCACAACCGGAGGACCTTATCCATGTTCTTTGTGAGTACTGTCCTTGCACTAGCCATGTGTGTGTTCTGTGCTGTGCATGCCCTGCTGTGCTCCACATCCATTCTGATGCAGGCCATCATGTATGTGTATGTGACAGAGGAGGACAGTGAGGGGTGACATGATGAGGAAAGGAAAAAGTAATTACAAATCTGAGAATTAGAAGGAAAGGGGTTAAGCAGATGCATTCGGGAGCCAGATAGATCTGAATTCAAGCCTCACCAACTACCATTTCCTTACTACATGATCCAGAGCAACCTAACCTCTCTGCATCTCACTCTCCTGCAGTGTGACCCATATATGTCACACTGTACATATATGTACAGGTTGTTGTGATATCATATGTGTTAAGTATTTTGTAGTGTCCAGGTTGTTGTGATATCATATATGTCAAGTATTTTGTAGTGTCTGACTCCAGGAAGAACTTGACCAAGGATTAATAAGACAGCAACTCTAACACTGGTTCCATCCTCTGCTGCCCCATTTCTATCCAGCCAATGAAGTCACCCCAGGGGTCTGTGGAGGAGCAAGATGAGCTGGAGGAGTCTGTGTATGAAGAGCCAGTGTATGAGGAGGTCGGGGCCTTCCCTGAGCTTACTAAGGACATGACCTCCTTCTCTTCCACATGGGAGTGGACAACCAAGTCAGAGACACCACTTAATGGCCAGAGGTCTGTTGCTCAAATCCCCCTCACCAAAGCAAGCATGTTGGGTCAGGAGGAGAGAATACCTGATCCTCCTCCAGGCCCCCCTTCAAAGAGCAGTACTCAGGCACGGGGGTCTCTGGAGGAACAGTTGCTCCAGGAGCTCAACAACCTCATCCTGAGGAAGGGAGAGCCTGCCTCAGGTCCAGAAAGTCCTTCCCAGCCCACCACTCCCCAAGTACCCAGCCCCACCAGCCTTCCAACACAGACATCCAGTTTACCCACCCAACCCCCCTGCACTTCCAGTCCACCCTCCAGCCGGCCCCTCACATGACCCTAGGGCAGCAGTTGAGGAGGTAGGTAACCAGAGGAGAAGCCAGGCTCTCACCATGCTAGACACTGCTGGGAGCTGCTTGTGACCTGGGTGGGTGACCCTGGAGTCCAGTATGGTACCACGGAAGGAGACACAGCTGCGAGCCCTGGAGACTGTGTGTCTCAGGGAAGATCATGGCCCCTGTCTGGGCCCAGCCCATTTGTCTGTCCTATGAAGGCACTAAAATATGGAGAGGAGTGAACCTCAAACTGTGTTTCCGAGTGATAAGCCCTCAATCAGGGCAGCTCCTGGTTTATATATTTGATATAGGGGTTCAGTGAGAGCGTAAGGATGGTTTTACTGCATTAAAGAAATGTGAAAGTTTGGAAGCTAGAGATGTGCATGGTGTTCAAATCTATGTTATTCCACTTCCTATGTGCTGGAACTACCTTGAGGCCCTAGAGTAGGGTGCCTGATTGGGGTTGGGAGCTGGGGTTAAGGGGAGCCTAAAAAGAGTGGGTCACTATTAATAAACTTTGGAACCAAAAGACTCATTTTTTTCAACAACATTCATTCATTCAACTATGTATTGAGCACCTAATTGATTCCAAGTCCAGTGATATAATGTGAACAAAACAAATAGCGTCCTTGCTCTTACGGAGCCCACAGAAAGGAAACAGAAAATATGGGCATAAATCAGTGGACAGGTGAGCTTAGTGCTTTGAAGAAACTAGGCTAAGTGACAGCTTGAGAGGGAATTCGGATGTGGCCTTCACACTGAGAATGAAAGCCTTTGAGGAGCAGAAACAAAGGCAAGGAGGTGTACAAGAGCAGTGTTTGGAGCAGGAGAGGGGTGTGGAAGCTGTATGGTGGGGAAGGTCTTGACCCCGTGGGAGCATAGCAGCAGCTAGAGCAGAGAGTGGGAAGTAGGAGAGGCAAGATAGGAAGATGGAGAAAGGCTGAGGATGGTGGCCCACACTTTTTTTTTTTTGTCTACCCTTTTTTTAATTTCAAATAGTTTGGTATGAAATTCACAAAATAAAAAACAATAAAAAGATAAAAAAGAATTAAAAATTTATTTCAGACTCATGGTCTGGGCAGGTGGTCCACCCCTTTAATCCAAGTACTTGGGAGGCAGAGGCAGGTGGATCTCCGAGTTTGAGGCCAACTTGGTCTACAGAGTGGGTTCCAGGCCAGCCAAGGCTACAGAGTGAGACTCTGTCTCAAAAAAAACATTAAAAACAAACAAAAAATACAGGGAAAATTGGGAGGACATGAGAAGGCAGAGAGAAGCCCTTCATCAGAACTTCTGGCTAAAGTCTTTGTTAGTAGCACAGCGAGAACACAATACAAGTAACTGCTGCTTGAAGCCTTTCTCCTTTTTCAGCTGTAAACCTGCAGTTTTCTAGGAGTTTTACTAGAAATCCCATGTCAAGGGTAGAATATGTAATAAACTTCTTGGCTTTTGGATTTACTGTATTAGAATTCCATCTGTCTCCTGAGTCACCACACAATTTCTCTTACCAAAAAAAAAAAAAAAAAAAAAAAAAAAGGAAAAGAAGAAAAAAATTTTTTTTTTGGAAATGTAATTGCTTAAGATGTAATCTGAAACCCAGCAGTGGTGGTGCACATCTTTAATCCCAGCACTTGGGAGGCAGAGGCAGGCGTATCTCTGTGAGTTCAAGGCCAGCCTGGTCTACAGAATGAATTCCAGGACAGCCAGGGCTACACAGAGAAATCCTGCTGTGACCAACTAACCAACCAGCCAACCAACCAAACATAAAAAGTAATCTGAGAATCACCGAAAGAACACACACGGCTAGTGCTAAGACAGTTGATTGCTCTCCCTTGAGGAGCCCATGCCCACAACCTGAATACAGACATACTTTCCTCTGTGCTCCCTTGGGAAGCACATACCACCTGCCTTACTTGGATGTGTCTTACTTTCTTCAGGCTGCATTTTTTCCTTCATTCTTGTGTTTTAACCTATACTAAAATATCTCTAGTAAAAAATTTCAACTCTGATGCATTATACCAGCTAGTCTTGACATTCCTTTCAGCATCAAAGCCACAGATCCTGGTTTAGACTGAGTTGAGATCTCTTAAAAGTCTAGGGGGACTCCTCAGGATGCTGAGGGTGACAGTGTGGAGCCTTGCTTCTGTCCTTCCAAGAATGACAGGATTTGGGGGTATGGTTGGCACATGCTTTTAATCCCAGCACTCAGGAGGCAAAGGCAGGCGGATCTCTGTGAGTTCAAGGCCAGCCTGGTCTATAGAGTGAGTTCCAGGATAGTCAGAGATATACAGAGAAACTCTGTCTAGAAAAACCAAAACAAAACAAAAGAATAACAGGAGACTTTTTTTTTTTTTTTTTGCAGTGGCCTAATCATAATTATCCTTGCAGCCTGAATTCTATTTGTATTTCAGGCATTTGGGTTTTCCTTGGAAGTAATTACATTTTAAGCATAAAAGGTTGTCATCTTAACTCTTTTTCCAATCACTAGCCACTGTAGGAACAGTGGGTTGTGGTAAGAAGCTGGAAGCAAAGAGGCTGAATGTTAGACCAGAAAACTGATAATGAAGTTTTGGAGTAGGGTGGTGGTTTTGGAATTTGAGGGTCAATAGGAATGTTCTTTCTTTCTCTCTATCTGTCTGTCTCTCCTATGTGTGTGTGTGTGTGTGTGTGTGTGTGTTCTGAAATAGAACCTGTATCTCTTTCTTTCTTTTTTTTTTTTTTGGTTTTTCGAGACAGGGTTTCTCTGTGTATCCTTGGCTGTCCTGGACCCACTTTGTAGACCAGGCTGGCCTCAAACTCACAAAGATCCACCTGCCTCTTCCTCCCAAGTGCTGGGATTAAAGGCGTGCGCCACCACCGCCCGGCTGCTCTATCTCTTTCTGATGGAAGGGTTGTGGGGTAAAAAAAAGTGCACACTGAGGGGCTAGGGAGCCGGCTCTGTGGGTAAAGGCATTTGTATGTAAGTGTGAGGACCTGAGTTCAAATTCCTAGAACCCATAAAGAAGCTGGATTTGTAGCACCAGCGTCTCTAATTCCAGTGCTAGTAGAATCATCAGCCTAAGCCTGGCAAATACAGTAGAAAAACAATAGAGACCCTGAGTCAAATAAGGTGGAAAGCAAGGATCAACACCCATGTTTGTTCTCTGAGACCCCGCCCCACACCCACACCACGCTAAAATTGGTAAATCGGGGGCATAAAGTCTGAAGAAAAGACACAAAATGATGACAGGGCTTTCAGGTCATACACCCCTTCACTGATACTATTAGTGCCCCCTGGATCCCAGGATGTACCCGTCTTTTCCTCTGGGCTCGTTTCTGTGGGTTCCGGGGCGTATTTCTTCCTCCTCTCACGCTAGCATTTCCTGTTCTGCGGGGATTAGGAAAAGGTGTTTCCTTTTGTCAGAGGTATTTTCGCTCAGGTGTCCAGTGACTCAGTTTCCCTGGTCACCTGGTTCTCTGTTAGCCTAGGGACGGGTGATAAGCATATGTAAATGAATGACCAGCAATAATTACAGGCTGAATCGGTGGCCATACTAGAAATAGAACCCAGGCGTCTTGACTCAGAAGCTCGAGGCTCTCCCGACCGCCAGGCGCACGCTGCGTCCGCCCCGCGGCCGGGACCCTTCCGGGGTACTGGTAGCAATAACAGGTTCAGTTCCTTTGCTGGCCCTGTGTGCTTCCGCGCCCGGCGCGCAGCTTGACGAGCGTGGGCGGAGCAGGACAATTCTGGGGCGGGGCCTTGCCTTGCCGTGGGCGGGGCCTCCCCGAGTTCCGGAGTGGAGTGTGTGGCAGCCTGATCTGGAGCTGAGATGCAGCCGCCGCCCCGAAAAGTGAGATTTGCCCGGGAAAGGGGAATTCTTGGAGGGGAGCGGAGGGAGTCCACGGGCACTCGACTCGGAATGGGACACAGGGCGTGGCAAGGAGGTCAAAGCCTAACACAGGAGAAACCGGGAAAACAGCTCAGCCTCTCGGGCCCCGCCCCCTCACCGCTCCCAGTGAGGTGTTTTGTAGGTCCCCACGCCGGAGTGGAGTACCAAGTGGGGGGAATCTTCATCTCTCTTTTTTAATCGTACAGGTGAAGCCAGTCCAGGAGGTGAAACTTCGCTTTTTGGAGCAACTGAGCATCCTTCAGACCCGGCAACAGAGGGAGGCGGATCTGTTGGAGGACATCAGGTAGCCCCAGACCCCGCACCCCTACTCCATCTTTACAGGAGCCCGCGCCACTCTTTCCTCGGCATACATCTGCCAGGGCTGGGTGTTGTCAGGATGAGCTTTCTGGCTTACCCATTCATGAACCTCACCTTAGGCCTGCCTCTTTAGATACTGGGGCTGTATGCGTAAACAGAGAGCCCCTTTCTCAAACCACTGGCCCCTACACCACTCTCCTACCTCCACAACCAAGCTTAGGACATAAACCCCCTCCCTCTTCCAGACCTGTTGGAAGTGGCAGATACTGAGCCCAGCCACGTCCTATTAGTTCTTTCTCCTCCAGGCTCACAGATGGTCCTCCAGGGGTGGGAGGATCCTGCTGGGGCTCTGAGCGATAAGGTGAGGCTGACCTGTGTCGCAGCTGCCAGAGGTGATCTCAAGGACTCTTGTCTTTCAAACCCACTCCCTCTGGATGTAGTCACACTCTGGGCTGGTTCCCTCTTCCTCCTGCTCAAGCTGAGGAGAGAATTGAGTGTATGAGAACAATAGTAAACAATAACCTTCCCCCCCCCCTTCTACTCCCAATCTCCACAGATCCTACAGCAAGCAGAGGGCAGCCATTGAACGGGAGTATGGTCAGGTATGGGACTTCTTTCTGGACCTTCCCTCTAGCCTCCTTTACATGGGCAGCAGTGCCCCCAACCGCCTTACTGTGGTCAAGAACAAATATCTAACACTAAACTGTGTGATGCTTTTGTTTGTGAGTTAATTAAAATAAAGTGATTTTATAAAAATTGTTTAAAAAAGAACAGATATCTAGAATTAGCCAGCTTTGTGTCAAAGCTCTGCTCTGCTACCTCCTTAGCTGTGTGATCTTGGACAAATTACTTAATATTTTTGGCCCCAATTTTTTTCTCTGTAAAATGGGAATAGTAATAATAATAATACCCAAATGCCACATAAGGTTATAAGGGTTAAATGAATTAATGAATGTAAGGCATTTAGGAAATGTATATGTTATCTATTCAAAGAATGGTATCATGCAATCCTCCCCAGTTGGGGTTGGGTCTTCATAAAGGATCGGTCGACACTTGTGATGGTTTTCTCACCAGGCACTCCAGAAGCTGGCCGGGCCATTCCTGAAGAGGGAAGGGCAGCGGAGCGGGGAGGTAGGCAGCAGGTGAGTCGCAGAATTGGAGGTGATGGGGAACCCAGCCCCAGAGATCTGTGGGGATGAAGACCTAAGACCTAAGGATCTGGGGAAGGCACATGAGCTGCTGGTAGAGCTGACACAGCAGCAGCCGAGGGACTGACCCAGCAAGGACACTCTGGGTGGGGGTGGAGGGCATAAGTTATCCTGTGGCTGAGCTAATGGGCTGATCGATTGATGGTCTCCTGAGGGGGCCACTTTGTCTCTTGTGGTGTTGGGATGGGGGTCATCTCATGAAATGGTGGAGTGTTTCTTCAACACAGACCTTCTCTGGGGAGGGGCAGGACAGTGTTTGGTGCCTGGCGCTGCCTTCTGGATGCCACCGTGGCTGGAGGCCAAACCCGGCTCCAGGCGTCTGACAGATACCGTGACCTAGCAGGGGGCACTGGGAGGAGCGCCAAGGAGCAGGTGCTTAGGAAGGTACATCTCAGTGGATTTGGTAAAGGAACCTCCAACTCAGGATGAGACAGTGGTTTAATCAGGAATGCTGTGTATCTTTGCCACTAGGGGACAGAGAGCCTCCAGCGGGCACAGGCTGAGGTGCTACAGTCTGTCCGGGAGCTGAGCAGGAGTCAGAAGCTCTATGGGCAGCGAGAGCGTGTATGGGCCTTGGCACAGGAGAAGGCAGCCGATGTCCAGGCCAGGTGGGCTCTTGGATGACCAAGTAGGACACCCAGGGTGTGATGGGAAGTGTGTGGGGTGGAGTCAAGTATCAAAGCTATGCCTGACTCTTGACTGTTTTTGCCTGCATAGGCTGAACCGAAGTGACCATGGGATCTTCCACTCTAGGACCAGCCTCCAGAAACTGAGCACCAAGGTTTGGGGGATAAAGGCATACTTAAGCAGAGTAGTATAGTGGTTTGGGGTCCAGTGGTATAAAAGAGATCGGGTTGAATCTAGGCTTCCAAATTTCCTTGTGGCCCATTACTAGGCACGTAGTAAACATTCAGTAATGTGGCTCCTTGGTTTCTCTGAGTCCCATTTTATTCATCTGTACAGTTGAAACAATTCCTTTGTTGTTTTGTTCCTTTAGATGTGCTTTTTGAGTACCTCTACATGCTAGGCAATAATCTATCCCTGGGGACACAGTGAGAAAAGGACTAATAGAGTTCCACCCTCACAGCCTGGTTGAGATGAGACTATGTGAATAAACATGAAAATGCAAATAAAAGTACTGCTGTAAAGGGTAACAGTCAGGTGTGATTGAGAAGGGAGACATTACTGAACAGGTGGCCTGAGTGTCAAGGAGGCAGCCATTCCAAGATCTTTGGAAAGAATATTCTGAGGAGAGGGAATGGTGAGTGCAAAAGCTGATTAGAGAATCACTTTGGTTCAAAGATTTGAAAGAAAGGCCAGTGTGGCCAAATCACAGTAAACAAGAGACATGCACTTGAAAAAGGCCAGAGAGGTTTTAGGGGTCAGCTCATGTAAGATCTGGTAAACTATGGTAAGGCACAGTTTGCGTTCTTATATATGTGCAGAAGCCATGGGAGGGTTTTTTTTTTTTTTTTTTTTTTTTGGTTTTTTGAGACAGGGTTTCTCTGTGTAGCCCTGGCTGTCCTGGACTCACTTTGTAGACCAGGCTGGCCTCGAACTCGCAAAG
This sequence comes from Lophiomys imhausi, assembly GCA_907164525.1. Lineage (NCBI taxonomy): Eukaryota > Metazoa > Chordata > Mammalia > Rodentia > Muridae > Lophiomys > Lophiomys imhausi. The sequence goes on along the minus strand of CAJQZJ010032362.1, from coordinate 59,546 downwards.
ATCCGCCTGCCTCTGCCTCCCAAGTGCTGGGATTAAAGGCGTGCGCCACCACTGCCCGGCTTATGGGAGGGTTTTTAAGCCAGAGTTCTACATGAATGTTTTAGTGTTGCGCCAGGCATGCAGTAAACACTCAATAAAGTGAGATTCATTCTGGTTCTGGGTTTGAGGTTGGCCTTGGGAGCACTCCAGGGGTTCAGGGCTCTCTGTTGACTCTTATTTCCATCTCCTAGCTGTCTGTCCAGTCAGCTCAGTATTCTCAACAGTTGAGATCAGCCCGCAATGAGTACCTGCTAAATTTGGTGGCCACCAATGCTCACCTTGCCCACTACTACCAAGAGGAATTACCAGCGCTGCTCAAGGCCAGTACTAACCCAGATTACTCCTGCCCTCAGTGAATGGAGAGGCCACCCTTGTTTTCTACTTCTCCCCAGGCTGGTTAGTGCTAGTGCTCAGAGTGAATAGAAGATGCATACGTGTGTTCTTGTTTTGCTTTTTGATGACTATGTCATATAAGACATTTGATTCCATGTTCCTTAACAGAGTTAGCCCCAGTTTGCTCAGATCATAACACTAATGAGGTTCAAAGAGAATGGACGTGGAAGCGCCTAACCTATGAAGTGGTTCAAGCATGATAGCATATTATTAGAAGCAGTAATGGCTTATCCCTTGTCTCCTTCCTGTCCCTCTTGTTCGTGCCCCATCCATGGTTGAGTAATCTATTCTGCGCTAGAGGGCTGGGAGAAGGTCACATGTTCCTCATGCACTAAGGTACATTGGGGTTCTCTCCAGGTCCTGGTAAGTGAGCTGTCAGAATACCTGAGGGACCCTCTGACTTTATTAGGCCACACGGAGCTGGAAGCTGCAGAGATGGTCCTGGAACATGCCCGCCATGGGGGGAAGGCAACTTCTCAGGTGAGGGTTGGAGCTCTGAGTGCCCCCCCACACCTGGGGATGCTGTATGTTATTTTCTTCAAACACAGCTGTTCCCCCGCCAACGCAGTTCTCACCCTCACCCTTCTTTCTTCCAAGAAGATCTGGGGACAGTTTGGGTGGGTGGCAAGTGAGTGACTCTACGTTATCCAACCCTAGGTAAACTGGGAAGAAGATGTGAAACTGTTTCTTCAGGGGCCTGGAGTCTTTTCCCCCACCCCACCTCAGCAGTTCCAGTCAGCAGGGTCTGATCAGGTGAGAACACCCTGCTTGTGGAAACAGGCCAAATCTAGTAAGTATGGTTTGGACCCCTTGTCTCATTGTCCCTGTCCTAGTATTGATCTGGTGACTGTTCTGCCCTGGACAGGGGGTTTCAAAAATCCCATTTACCTCCCTCCCATCAGAACACAGACACACCTCAGATGAAGTTCAGTCCCTGTTTTCTTCATTCCACTTCTGTCGCTCAACTCTGATCCCATTCCTGGGCCTGTGTCTACACAAGTACATACTTTGTTCACAAACAATGCATTCACTCCATCCTCTTTGTCCCTGATACTGGAGGTCAAGATGAAGAAGGAAAAGTGATGGAGAGTTGTCTCAGTGGTTAAAAGCACTTGTTGTTGCAAAGGATCTGGATTTGATTCCCAACACAACATGCACTTGGAGGCTCACCACCTCCTCGGCCACCAGGCACGCAGGTGGTACACAGACGTACATGCAGGCAAAACAAAATAAATCTAAAAAAGAATTAAAAAAAAAAAGATGAAGAGCCAGGTGTGATGGTGCATGCCTTTAATCTCAGCACTCAGGAGGCAGAGGCAGGCGGATCTCTGTGAGTTCAAGGCCAGCCTGCTCTACAAAGTGAGTCCAGGACAGCCAGATATACACAGAGAAACCCTGTCTCAAAAAAAAAAAAAAAAAGACAAAAGGAACTGGTAAAGGGGGCAGACTTGGTTTTTTTTTTTTTTTTTTTTCTCAAGCATTCCTTGTCACTTTCAGGTGTGTGCCCTGGAGCGGGGAGCAGGAGGCATGGCTGGAGAGAGTGGCCTGGAGAAGGAAGTTCAGCGCTGGACAAGCAGGGCTGCCCGGGACTACAAGATCCAGCATCATGGGCATCGGGTGAGGTGGGGGTGCAGGTACTGGGGGTGGGTAAGAAAAGCTGAGAGATGGGGACCATTGGTACTGACAGGAAGGGCGGGAAAGGAATGTTAACACAACACTATGATGCAGTAGTTAAGAGCACACACAGCCTTTAGAACAAGACAGTGTGTGGTTTGCATTCTCTCCTGTTGCTTGTGAGTTCTCTAACCAGAGGAAAGGAGTGACTTCATCTCTCTGGACTTTGGTTTCCTCATCACTAAAATGGCGCCAATAAGAATACCTGCCTCACAGGGAAGATAGATGACACAATGCACATGATGCAACTAGCAAAGTACCAGGCTCAGCAAGCTGTGGCCCTCAGTGTCTCCACTTACCTCTGGCATCTTCACCAGGTCCTGCAGCGACTGGAGCAGAGGCGGCAGCAGGCTCCGGAGCGAGAAGCTCCAGGGCTGGAACAGCGGCTGCAGGAAGTGAGGGAGAGCATCCGACGTGCACAGGTGAGCCATGAGCCTGGACTAAGAGCCACTGAAACCCTGTCTCCTCAGACAACCCCCCTCCACTGTGGTAGAGAAAAGGAGAGCAGAGGGTAGACCCAACTGTCCAGCCAGGATATATTGCTTACTCTCTTTCGCCTCATTTCAGGTGAGCCAGGTGAAAGGGGCTGCCCGGCTAGCCCTGCTTCAAGAGGCTGGCCTAGATGTGCAGCGTTGGCTGAAGCCAGCCATGACCCAAGCCCAGGATGAGGTGGAGCAGGAGCGACGACTTAGTGAAGCTCGGCTGTCCCAGAGGGACCTCTCCCCCACGGTGAGTTCCTCTTTGTCCCTAACCATGCACCCATGCATGCCCCGTGAGGCTAACATTCCTCGTTAGAAGGCAGAGCCTCTAAAATGGGAATCACAATACCTAATTCAGAGGGGTACCACGAGGCCTAAATGATACTGCATAGTTTCCGGCATGGAGAATCCTCAATACGCTTACGATATGGTGATTAAGAACCACGGCTCTGGAAGCAGTGTGGAAGTTAATTGAGTGCCAGCCACTTCGAGTACGAGCCGTGTGGCCTTGGAAAATGACTTAAACTTTATGAGCCTCAGTTTCTTCAGAAGTAAAGTGAGGTTAATATAGTTACAGGAAAAAAATGATGGGGTATACTGAAGCTTAGGGGAAGGGATATATATATAAGATACTTTTTGTTAAGTGTCTGATTGTTGTCGTTGTTGCTGTTTAGTATCATCCTGCTCTGTGGTTGTTTTGGTTATAAGATATGGTGATTGGTTGAGGGGTTACGCCTTGAAGGAGGATTCCTAGTGTCCTTAGAGATGAGATAGAGGCGTAGGAGATCCATGCAGTACTTGAGATGGTATCTGCCCCCTGCCCCTCTCCAGGCTGAGGACACTGAGCTTTCTGACTTCGATGAATGTGAAGAGGCTGGGGAGCTCTTTGAGGAACCTGCACCCCAAATCCTGGCTACCAGAACCCTCCCCTGCCCTGCACATGTAGTGTTTGGCTACCAGGTGTGAATGGGTGTGGAAACTTCGGGTGGGCAACAGGGGCAGGGGGTGGGGCAAATCTTGAATCCTTCCTTGTGGGGCTCAGGCAGGACGTGAGGATGAACTGACAATCACAGAGGGTGAGTGGCTGGAGGTCATAGAAGAAGGAGATGCTGATGAATGGGTTAAGGTGAGTGTGGGATCCTGACTTGGGGTCCGTGGGAGGACTTGTGTGTGGGTCCCAAAGACTCATCTGGGCAATTCGAGAAACTTGGGTGGAGAAGAGCCAAGGCCATGGACTGCTGAGCAAGTCTAATACCTGTTCACATTGCTGGGTGAGCAGGCTCGGAACCAGCATGGTGAAGCAGGCTTTGTCCCTGAGCGATATCTCAACTTCCCGGATCTCTCCCTCCCTGAGAGCAGCCATGGCCGCGACAATCCCTCAGGAGCGGAGCCCACAGGTAAGAAAAGGGTGTTATGGATTCAAGGACTGTAGGTTACTGGATGGTTGTGGAGTGTCATGGCACGAGTACGTCACAACCCCACTGGCTTACTTCCTCTCCCCTGGGCTCCTGTAGCATTCTTGGCACGTGCCCTGTATGGCTACACTGCACAGAGTGAAGAGGAACTAAGTTTTCCTGAAGGGGCACTCATCCGCCTGCTGCCCAGGGCTCAAGATGGCGTGGATGATGGCTTCTGGAGGGGAGAATTTGGGGGCCATGTTGGAGTCTTTCCATCCCTACTGGTAGAGGAACTGCTTGGCCCCCCGGGGCCACCTGAACTCTCAGACCCTGAACAGGTGAAGCTTCTTTTTTCCTCTGTTCCCAAGTACCGGGGTTGACCCTTTCACCTCAACAACGCTCCATGTTCATCTTAAAGCCCTGTTTCCTCCCAGGTTGGTCTCCTGGTGGGCTTAGGCCTCCTTATGTGCTTTGGCTGGGAAGAGAAAAGAGAAACCAAGGCACCTTTCCTAAGAGTTTGGGAACTTTAGCACCTGATAAGCCTGAGCACAAATTGCTGGACCATGAGCTTGGGTGGTTACCTAACTTCTCTGTGCAAAATAAAAACAACAAGAGCTGCTTTTGCAGGCTCACCATCATGACTGGAGATGATAGAGATAAACTCCTTAGCCCTGTCATGGTACACAAGCGTTTGGATTTGTGTCACCCTGCCATGACACAGCAGGGATCATATAGGAGAGTCAGAACACCCCAGTTCTAGCCAGTACTCTGCCACTAAGTGACTGTAATTCTGAAGGATGGCTCAAAGTAAATCTCACTTCTACTCTAGCAGCCATCAAAATACGCAGCTCAGAGGGTGGTGGTGAAGGCTGAATAAACTTGTGTATATGCACTGCTAGCATATACACACGTAGTAACTACTCAGTACACACGGGCTGTTGAAATACACATCAGTTGCAACCTTCATTTGGCTGCTTTTGGTACTGAGAAGAAATGGGAGAGAAACAGAGTGGGGTGAGAGGACATGCTGGTTAAGCCCTCCCACAGAGCAGCAATGACTGTGCCTACCCCGTCTCCAGGCGCTGCCATCCCCCTCTCCTCCCAGCTTTTCCCCTCCTGCACCCACCTGCACTTTGGATGGATCCCTTGCACCTGCTCTGCTGGCAGGTGAGTAGAGAGAACTGGAGCCTGGGGGAGCGTAAGCAAGGACAAGGAAGAAGCTAGGACTTTGCCTTACCCTGCTCCTGTGTGCCCTCGGTGTACCTTGCAATAGGGCCCATGGCATATTGATGGGGAAGAGAGCTTGGATTTGGAGCCAGGTTCGAACTCCTTTGTCACCTGCTATTGCATGATTTGAGCTGGAAGGGCTTAAGTTGTCTGGTCCTTGGTCTCTGTTTTGTGTTGCTGGGCTTTAGTCTTTGGAGCTAAGGCTAGCCTTGAACTAGCACGCCTCCTGCCCCAGCCTCCCCCACGTGTTGGGATTGGAGGTATGAGTTACCAGCCTAGCTTGGTTTACATTTTTTTTTAAACATTCTTTTTTTTTTAAACATTTTATTTATTTATTTATTATGCATACAGTATTTGCTCTACATATATGCCCGGGCAGTTCTCAATGTAGAAGGCTGTGAGCCACCATGTGGTGGCTGGGAATTGAACTCAGGACCTTGGGAAGAACAGCCAGTGCTTTTAACCTCTGAGCCACCTCTCCAGCCCTGGTTTACATTTTTATAAAGTGAAGGGAAGGGCAATGCTTTATTGAATTGTTATCAGGGGCTAGAGAGTTGGCTCAGTGGTTAAGAGCACTTGTTGCTCTTGCAGAGGGCCCATTTTGATTCTCAGCACCCACATGGCAGCTCACAACCATCAGTAACTTCAGTGCCAAGGGATCTGACACCCTATTCTCACCCCAGTGGGCACCAGGCATGCATGTGGTGCACAGACATACATGGAAGCAAAACACTTGTACACATAACAGAAAAAAAAAAGAGTTGTCCAAGATGTCTGTTAAGAGTATACAACATTGTGCTGGCATACAGTAAACATAGCTGTTTTAGATCATTATTATTTTATAAATTAGCTATTTTTTTCTCAAGGCTTTTTTTTTTTTTTTTTTTTTTTTGAGACAGGGTTTTTCTGTGTAACAGTCCTGACTGTCCTGAACTAGTTTTGTAGAGCAGGCTGGCCTTGAACTCACAGAGATCCACCTGCCTCTGCCTCCCAAGTGCTGGAACTAAAGGCATGCAGCACACACACAGCTTCTTCTCACAGCATTCTTACATTCTCCCAAAATGCACATATACCTTTTAGTGTCCTTCAGCTCTGAAGTACAATGCTTATATTTGCATTGTTTTCTCTCTCTATTTCTTTGGGGGTGCTGGGGATCAAACTAGGATCTTGTTCATGCTAGGCAAGCGTATCTACCACTGACTTATGTCCCAATCCCTAGCCCCTATTTTTCACCCTGAAATACTCAGCTTTTCTAAAATTTTCTAGTATGTCTACCTTCTCCAGTCACTGGCCCTGACTCTAGGGCCACTCTTGGGTCTCTTCCAGCATTTCTACTACACTTGAATAATTTAGTACTTGGCATTCTCTCTCCGCCTCTGTGTCTCTATGTCTCTCTCCTTCTCTGTCTCTCTCTGTGTGTGATATTACGGGATTCAATAGCCATTTCAAGGGGGAGCTTTGCAGTCCACCTCCTTTCTTTGGTGCTTTGTACGGAGCACATGTGCATTAAGTATTTGTTGAGGATGGATGGACTAATGGATTTTATAGCTCAGGCTGGTGACTTTTATTTATTTATTCATTCATTCATTCATTCATTCACTTATTTATTTTTATAGCTCAGGCTGGTGACTTTTATTTATTTATTCATTCATTCATTCATTCATTCACTTATTTATTTATTTATTTATTTATTTATTTATTTATTTATTTATTTATTTATTTATTTATTTATTTATTTATTTTGGTTTTTTGAGACAGGGTTTCTCTGTGTATCTCTGGCTGTTCTGGACTCGCTTTGTAGACCAGGCTGGCCTCGAACTCACAGAGATCCGTCTGCCTCTGCCTCCCAAGTGCTGGGATTAAAGGCGTGCGCCACCACCACCCAGCCTGATTTTTATTTTTTATTTTTTGCTAAGTCAATAAGAATTTACCAAGTGCCACCATCCTGAGTGCTAGAGAATGCAGCATGGAGCCCGACAAAGCTTGAGAATTGACTTTTGGTTTCTATTTCTAGATAAAGTCCTAGACTGCCCTGGACCCCTGGACATGATGGTGCCTCGACTCAGGCCGGTAAGGGCCTCTGCCTTGGAGGAGACTATACAGGAGGGTCGTTCCTATGGATCCTATTTTGTTTCCTAGGCTGAGGTAATGGGCAGGGATATTTTCAAGAGGGACTTTGGCACACTAATTATGTATATTGCCTGCAGATGCGTCCACCACCTCCCCCACCAGCCAAAGCTCCGGATCCTGGCCATCCAGATCCCCTCACCTGAAGGCCAGGAGGTCGCTGCACCCCATGATGCTGCTGCCCCCCTATCTCCATGCTGACAGCATCTACCCCCTCAATGATCTGGAGAGATATAGGGAAAAGCTGCAATCTTCCCCCATGTCCACTCTCACCTCCAGGGGTAGAAACTTACCCTGTTCCCATTTCTGGGATTTGAACCCACCCCTTCCCCCATTGTCCTCCTGTCATGTCTGGGCTGGAACTACCCCTTTGACTTTTTGCCATCACCCCATATCTAGGGTGGTAAAATATCCCAAAATCTCTGGGGCTGGAACCCATTCCCCAACACCTTGCGTGGCTCTGGCTCATCTCTGTCTTCACCCTGCCCTGAATGCCAGGGTCACTAGGCCTGGGGCTGGGGAAAGAGCAGACCTTGGAAGACAGAAAGTGCTGGAGCCGGGATGCAAAGCAACTGTAATGGTCTGAGCGGATTTATTGACAGTGAATAAAGGACATGAATTCCCAAGCCAGGGCCTGGGCCTCTTGTGCCAAGGCGGCAGGGAGCCTAAGGTGCTATTGCTTTAGGGGCCCACCAGTGCTTGGCCTGGTCCCAGCTGCCACACTCTAGCATGTGGAGTGAGGTTTTTGGGGGAAGGCAGGCCAGGCAACCTGTTGGCAGGTAGGGAAAGGGAAAAGAATGAGGGGCTGGGAATTGGGAGGGGTTCCTCCTGAGGTCCCTCAGCCCAGGACCATGTAACTCTAGATGGAAGTTGAGCTGGTCCCTCAACTGAGGGGCAGTGCTGTCCAGTGGAAGGGAGAGCCTTCATGGCTACCCATACCCTGGCAATGCCTGCTGGTAATCCATCAGCACAGTGAAGACTGAAGCTTGGAAGGAAGGAAGGAAGGGGAACAGTGTTGCTTCCTAGACAAACTCTGACCCACCTCTTCACCAGGTACTGTATCTCTTGGAGGACATCTATGCCCACTCCCTACGACCAGCCAAGGGATCAGTAACACACACTAAACTTACAGTTTACCCCAAGGGTTTAGGGAGTTGATGGGCTTGAGGGGTTTAGGTAGAAGGTGGAAGGATGAGAGTACCTGATCTCCAGCTCAGGGAGACTCGCCTCACATACCCCCTGCTTCTGGCGGTACAGACTCCTGAGAGAAGGGGAAGTATTCAGTGGGAACAGGAGGTGGATCATACAAATGCTGTCCAGAGTAGAGACAGTAAGATGTGTCCACCACTGCCCAATGCAGCCCTGGCCATATCTTTATACCTGCTGACCTGAGGTGTCCAGTTTGGTTGGCTGTCCATTTGCCTCTTGACCAGATAGCCCTGGGCTTGGGCCTCTCTCTCTAGTGCCCATGTTCAGTTCTGCAGAGGTTCCAGGTGTTCCCTCAAGTGTACGAGGGACTAGGCTGGCATCTTTGAGTCCTCCATTCTGCACTGGATGGGTGGCTACAGCTTGGGAGGGTGGCAGCTCAGGGAGCAGCCTCTCAATAGCAGCCGTCGCTGTTCTAGGCTGCCCTCCCCCAGCCACTTGACTACCCCCTGGTTCCTGCCCCCCACCAGAGCCCCAGCTTCTGTCTGTAGGGGAACCATCATGATGTTCATGTAGGCCATAGCGCTTTTCGATGTGTGTCACTCGGAATCTGAGTAGGAAAAGAACATTGCAACTTACGACTACAGCTCAGAGGTTATCTAAACCTTCCTTGAGGTTGATGGCAGTTTCTCTGTCTGGGGTAGGGAGGCCTTCTAAGACTGTAGGACACTTTGTGCAGACTGGCCCCTCCCACCCCCTGCTGCAGTTGCCCAATCATTCAGAGGAAAGAATTGGGGCCCACCTTTGGGGGACAGGATTATTGGGGCCCCAATTTAACCTCCCCTTTCTGTGATCGCTGTATCCCCACCTGCCCACTGAGAATACAGTGGTCTCTCCAGGTCTGGGGCGGCCTTTTCCTTCCTTAGAGCGACCCTGACGGACAAGTGGGGGCCTCTTGTTGCGGCTGCAGTGGATGCAAGGAGCTGCAGAGCCAAGATGCACTGTGTGATGATGGGAAGGGGCTCCGTCCTGCAGGCTGGAGGTAGCATCCACACTGGACCACAGGAAGGAAGGGGGAAGAAATGATATTTTCATTTCTCTCCCTGCTGTTTCCTCCTGTTCTTTTAATATGCTCTTTAAACCTCCCAAAACCCCACCTTCCCCAGGTTCCAACATACTTTTTTTTTTTTTTTTTTTTTTCGAGACAGGGTTTTTCTGTGTAGCCCTGGCTGTCCTGGACTCACTTTGTAGACCAGGCTGGCCTCGAACTCGCAAAGATCCACCTGCCTCTGCCTCCCAAGTGCTGGGATTAAAGGCGTGCGCCACCACCGCCCGGCCCCAACATACTTTTGTCTGTAATAAATTCAGTGTTAAGCCATTTGTGGTCATGTGTGCTTCCTTTCTTCCCTGTTTACTTAAGGGAGCAATGCCTAACCAAGGGAAGTGACACCAGAGGTGAGTGCTAGGCTAGATGGTATCTAGATGGGAAACACTGAAGGATAAAGGATTTCTATAAAACTTCTTCCGTAGGTCAGCTACCTTGTCCACCCCACCCAACTACCAAAATTCCATGGTACTTGGAAAGACTATTAGAAGAGAGGGTACTCCAAGGTAAGCTAAGTCATGCTGGCCATTATTTCCAGCTCACCTGGAGAGCTGTGCTGTCCCTTCTCCTTCACTGTCCCCTAGCATCTCCTTCAAGGCCTCAGCATTGGCTGATGAGAGATGAAGAAGAAGGAATCAGTGGAGATGGGAGGTCCGGGCAAGAGAAAGTCAGTTTGGGAAGGAGCAAGCTGTTGGCTTATACCCACCTTCATTTTGGATGATGCAGCGAACAATCCTCTCTACTGTGTCCTCATTCACGTCATCGTCTTCAGCTGAAAGATGAAAAAGGTTGGCAAGGAAGTGGAAAATGAGTCAGCTTTGGGGGAACATGACCTGCTGGCCCCATGGGTGATGGCTCAAGACATATCCCTTTACCTATGGGCCTTCATGCATCGGACCAGAAAAGGTAGTGAAGAAATGGGCTCCCAGGACTACCATGAGTGGACCCCCTTTTCTAGCCTCGATTTCAGGGTGATGTCACTCAACATGCAGACTCAAAAATGCATCATAATCTGTCTTTAGGTCTTCATCAGGATTTGGGCTGGGTCTGTTGGCCAGGGAGGCAGAAAAAGTTTGGGGAGAAGGGTAAGGGAGGAAGGTGAATTAGGGATCTAGGTTCCTCACTCACGGGGCTGGAGCTGGGCATCATCAGGCTCCGAGCCCCTAGACGTGCGGCAGCGGTAGCCTTTCTTCTTGAGCACGTGGCAGATCATGAACCCTACAAGGCCCATGAGGAAGAAGACCAGCACAAGCAGGAAGAGCATGTACAGCCCATGTTGGGGCGGTTCCAGGCCAGGCTGTGGTTCCGACATGAGGCCCTGGGGGGCGAGCGCGGGCCAGGGCGCTTCCTGGGTTTAGTGGGCTGCAGCTGGTGGGACCCGGTAGAAGTAGGAAGGCATCTTAGGATTCGAAATAGGAGGTCTGCCCCACTCCCTACCGAGCCAAGGAGCTGTCCGGACTAAGGGTGCTGGCCGGCCAAGACCGACAAAGGCTAGAGGCCGGATGGAATCTAGGCAAGCCTTCTGCCACAACCCAGTCCCACTTCTCTGACATTCAGACCGCTATGTTTTACAGCTCATCCCGTACCCCCGTCCCTCCCAAGGACACTGCAGTACGAGACAAGACGAAATTCTCAGACGAGTTCAGACATCTCGTTTGAGTCAGTGTCAATCCTTCCTCTACACAGGCCTGAGTCAGGCCTCATGCAGCTCCCTCCCCTCCTTGCATTCCTGGGTCCCTTCTTTTTTGGTTCCTCCCACCCTGACCACCTGGCCCACCCGGTACCGGTGGTTTGGTTCTGTCTCCGGCTCTGGCTCGGGTCCCGGCTCCAGGGGCGTCCTAGTCCGGCTCAGGGCCCCCGATGCCCTCCCGGAGCTCATCCCTTGGTTCCCCCCCCTCCCCCTCTTTGCCGCCTCACCGGCTCCGGGCTGGTGGCTGCGGATACCGGTGCCGCGGCAGACTGGGGGAGGGAAGGATGGCGGAGGATGTGGGCCGGTTGGGAGCCGCGACAGGATCCGGACCACTCCGGCCTGGGAAATGGAGTGGATGGGGGGTGCACCTCCTAAACCATCCTGGGTTCCCAAATGCCTACTCGTGTCGCGGGCCCGGGACCAAGGGGCGGAGCGCAGGTGTGCGGGGCGGAGAGAGTGAGCCTTACGCGTGTGTGATCGCAAGTGAGATGTGTGCGCGTGACTGCGCCGTCCCCCCTCCCCTAGGAGGAATGTGCGGTGCGAGTCCGGGTCCTCGTAGGGGGTCCGGAGGTCAGGAGGGACTTTGGCCATCGGTCTAGCCCTCACGTCTGGCACAGATCCTGTCCTCAGATTCCCCGGACGAGTGGAAAGCCAGCAATCTTCCTAGGTCACTGGGGAAATTTAGCTTTCTACACCTGAGAGGGGCAGGGTGGCCAGATCTTCCCAGGTTCCTGGGGAGGGACCACGGCCCCAAGACCTGTTTGAGGATAACGGCTGGACGGGATGGCTCTGTTTCCGGAGGATATGACCCTCGCCCAGAGAGAAATGGCCCTTGGGTCCTGTAAATGATGCCACGGGTCCCAGCCCAGGCACAGACACTCAAGCCTCAGAACCAGGACCAGGACAGCAAAGTGAGGGGTGGAACTCCCATAAGGGGCGTGGCCAGGACGTAGTCTTGGGAGGCGGGGCCGAGGTCTCTAGTTCCGCAGAGGCTGGCCTGCGTGCTTGCGCAGCACGCACGGCGGGGGTGGGGCTGGCGGGCGGCAGAGTCTCGGGGCCTGTGCCCCAGCATCATGTCCAAGACGGTGGCGTATTTCTATGACCCCGATGTAGGCAACTTCCACTACGGTAGGGCACAGGGTTGTGCGGGAGGAGAGGTTTCGCAGCAAGGGTTGGGAACTGACCAACTCTTTTCTTCCCACCCCCAGGAGCTGGGCACCCTATGAAGCCCCATCGCCTGGCATTGACTCATAGCCTAGTCCTACATTATGGTCTCTATAAGAAGATGATCGTGAGTCATGCCACTGCTGTGGGGGTTTGGGCCTGGGAGCGAGCTGCGGCCTTAGACTAGGTGGACTGGACATCAGGAGCAGTCTAACCCCAGAGGAGGGAGAGCAGGATAGAAGACACCAGGGACATCCCCTATGTGCAGGGCAGTGGTGGTTGTGGTAGTGAGTCGGGGGTGTCCCCTGACCTAATGGGAGATATATTTTTGACCTTACGGGACCCCCTTTTAACTTGAGGGCAGAGCAGCCTCTGGCCTTGGGTGAGGGGACACTTTGAAGACAGGTATGTTCCTTCCCCCCATCATTTTATTTTGTTTACATGTTGGTGAATCGAATCCATGAGCGCTCTGCCTGTGCAATAACATCTCTAGTCCCTCTGCATTGTAAGGTGGATAGTGGTGAAGGACTGAGGATTCGGGTGGAGAGTGTATTTGTGAGTGAGATTTCCCCATAGTTCCTTCTCCTTTGCCCAGTTACCTGCTGGGAACTAGAAAAACTCTTGGGGACAACTCTGCACTCGTTTGTGATGTATGTGTGCAGAGCTGTCCTGGGAATTTGCTTTTTAACATAGAGTGTGTGGTTCTTATCAACTCTTAGTCTCCCATGTTGTACAGGCACTGTTTCTCCCCAGCTCGGAATTTCTAGCTGTGAAATGGGAAAATAACAAGTCCAACCCTTATGCATCGTGAACATAGTCAACATGTAATCAGTGTGTTGTGCCACAGGCAGTGGTTTGGGTGTAGAAAAGACAGAGGTGATATTAGTGCAAGCCTGTGAATCCCCTGAAATTGTCTGTGTGTCCTTTTATGCATTTTCTAGGAGTGAGAAAAAAAAGCGTTACTTGCCCGATTTCCAGCCTCCACCTCTCCCCAAGGATAATAAATCTTTCAGTTAGGATTTATATTATTTCAGTTAGGTTGTTATATAGCTCCCATATTTTACACCACAGTGAAAAATCCAGAGAAGATGAAAGAATCTGAGTTTAGGAGGGGAGATCAGTATAGAGGGAACCAGGCCTGGGAGAGCTAGGAACAGGGCAAATGGGCCAGGAGCAAAGACTGAGAAGTAATGGAGACTGGGCTTAAGGGAGGAAGGAGACGAAGAGACCTTCGGGGGTCCTGATAAAAGTAGGTTGCCTAGCTAGTAGCCTCTCTTCTTCACTCATAGAGTTGCTGTAGCATAGCAAGGAATAGGGGGTAGGAAGATTGTTATTTGTGTTTTGGACAGTCTCCAGTGTGAGTGGTTTCAGCCCAGTGATTGCTGGCGTAGCACTGCCTGGGTTTGTTGCCAGGTTTTGCATCCAAACTAGGACACCACAACACCCCCCCACTCCCACCCCACCTTCTGTGGAACCAGTAATAAGACCATGTGTCAAATGAGCAGTGAAAGGGTCTCTTGTTCTTGGGAGATAACTTCCCAGCTCATATGAATCAAGAGGTTATAGATATCAAGAGGGTTGGAAGTGTTTCAGTGGGGAAAGGTGCCTGCCTCCAGGCCTGAGGATGACCCGAGTCTGAACTCTGAAACCCAATGGTCCAAGGAGAGACCTGACACCGAAGTTATGCCCTGATTTCTCTGTGGCATGCCCACCTACCCCACCCCACCCATTCCATACTTGTGCTCTTGCACGTGTGCGCTTGAGTATAAGCGCGCGCGCACACACACACACAGAATAAATAATAAAAAATTTTAATTAAAAAAGAATTTATAGATACAGGGTAAAAGAATGAGGTGAGAGAAATAGACTGATGATAAAGAAAAGGCATATTCTTTTTTTTTCCTGAGACTGAGCAGAAAATTTCTAGGAATTCAGATACCAACTCTTTTTCTCTCCTGTTTTTGGTTGCCACAGCAGTTGTTACCTATCATGGTATTGGGAATGCTCTTCAGCATTTAGTCAGGATTCTAATTAAGTAAGGTCCAGTTGATCACCCACTGGTACCCTTCTTGGGCTGTTCCTGTTTTAACTAGCCCGCCCGAGAGGAACTTCTGGCCTATAGGTGTCCCACCTTCAAGGGTACGATTATGGTACTATAGAAATCCATTTAGTACCAGGCAGTACTAGTGTCCAAACTAGGACACCACAACCCCCTCACCCATCAGGCCAGTACACATGCATACATGCCACAGGGAAGGTAACTGCTTCACTTTTGTCTCCCTCCTCAGGTCTTCAAGCCATACCAGGCCTCCCAGCATGACATGTGCCGCTTCCATTCTGAGGACTACATCGACTTCCTGCAGAGAGTCAGCCCTACCAACATGCAGGGTTTCACCAAGAGCCTTAACGCCTTCAACGTGGGTGACGACTGGTGAGAGAAGGTCGGGGTGTCGCTGTCAAGCACTGTGAGGCCAGGCTCTTCGTTGAGGTCTGCGGCAGCAATAGAAAGAGCGTGTGGCCACTGCGTATCATTCACTCGTTTGTTTGTTCAGTGAACACCTAGTTATTCTACCTTTGCTAAGTCCTGTGAAGAAGACCATGGCTGACTAAGAGTGTGTGTACTTGGAAGAATTGTCTAGCTTCGGGGTAGGACTGGTCTTAGATGAAATAATAGAGATTGAGTTGAGGTCTGAAAGGGGACTGGAGGGTGAGGGGAAAGATGTAGTGGGTAGGAGGGACAACGTGTGCTAAGGTGCTGTGGTAGGGTAGAATGTGAGGAGAACCAAAAAGGCAGTCCAGGAAATGAATAGAAGATTGATCTGAATGGAGGCTAAGGAGATGAGTGGGGCCTTTTAAGATATAAAGTCTGAGGTGGCTCATATCTGTACTCCTGGCACAAGAGGCAGAGGCAAGAAAATTTCTAGCTTACATCCAGCCTATACTATTTAGTGAAACCCTGTTTTTGTTCTGTTTGTTTGTTTTTAAAGTAAACAGCTACGTTATAAATCAATGGTTTTGTTCTTTTAGTAGATGAAGGTCATTAAAGCCAGGGAATGATTTGACATGAGTAGTTTGTAATTAAAAAAATTTTTTAAAAAATAATACCAGGAATTGAATCCTGTCTTTTGTGCTTGGTACTCAGGCTTTCTGATGATAAGCTAAATCATCCCTAATCAGATCAGGTTAACACGGAGCTTGTATTGTAGGCAGAAGATTCAAGGTTGGGACGATAGAGAACGGGCAACAAAAATGAGCCACGAGCTTTGCTAAGTGAAAAATAATAAACATATTGGAGCTGGAGAGATGGGTCAATAGTTAAGGAGCACTGGCTGCTCTTCCAGAGGTCCCGTGTTCAGTTCCCAACACCCACTTGGTGGCTACATGGGATCTGGTGCCCTCTCCTGTCAGGCAGCAGACCTGCAAGTAGAGCACTTATATACATACATAATTTTTTTTTTTTTAAAGACAGGCTTTCTCTGTGTAACAGCCCTGACTGTCCTGGAACTCTCTTTGTAGTTTACCTTGAGTCAACTGACTGGTGAATGGGTGTGGTAGGACACAGATCCGGAGCCCAGGTTTTTTGTTTGTTTTGAGATAGTCCACATGGCCCCAGACTAGCTTTGAACTTGTGATCCTGGAAGCAGTCTAGAACAGACTCTGCTATAGCCTCTGAGTTTTACCATCAGTCTTACTCTGCCACACCTGGCTCAGAGCCCAGGGTTGTAAGAGGATCTCTTAATCTGTTTCACTGAAATCGCTGACTGACAAGTCGTCAGGGCCATAGGATAAAGGCGAGCCCATACTTAACTCCCACAGTGAGGGAGTGCTCTTGGCTCTCTATTCAGCCTCTTTAAAGTCCTCACACATCACTTCCATGTGATTCCTCACTTCCCCTTTCTTTGAAAAAAAATTTTAAAATTTTACCATGTGTATATGTGAGTATGCCACATGTGTGGGTACTTGTGGAGGCCAGAAGAGTCACTGGGTCCCCCAAAGGTGGAGTTACAGGTGGTTGTGTGTCTCCTGATGTGTTGCTGGCAGTTGAACTCAGGTCCTCCGGAAGAGTAACAAGTGCCTTAACTGCTGAGTGTCATCTCTCCAGGCGTGCGTGTGTGTGTGTGTGTGTGTGTGTGTGTGTGTGTGTGTGTGTCTCTCTCTGTCTCTCTCCTTGTTTTGTCTTGTTTTTCAAGACAGGGTCTTTTTATGTAGCCCAGGCTATCGTTGAACTGGTGGTTTTCCAGTCTCAGCCTCTCAGTGCTGGGATTCCAGATGTGTGTCACTTTGCTTGGTTTTTCATAAATCTTTTTTTGACAGTATTGGCCTGCAGGGTTCTGCCGTATATGCAGTTTGTGCTGCTCATTTGGTGTTGAGTCATGTACTGTCTTGGACAGTCTTTCTGTTTGTTTGTGACAGGGTTTCTCTGTGTATCCTTGGCTGTCCTGGACTCTGTAGACCAGGCTGACCTTGAACTCACAAGATCCATCTGTCTCTGCCTCCCAAGTGCTGGGATTAAAGGGGTGTGCCACTATTGCCCAGCCCTTCTTCCTTTAAACAAAAAACAAAAAAAAACATTGCTGCTGCTTTTTCAGAGTTCACTTTCCAGGTCTGGGAATGCAGAGTCAGCTCTTAGGGTGCAGTTCTTGGGAAGTAAGGGAGCACTCCCTCTGTGTATTGGATCTATCAATAGTTACAGCAGGCGTAAACTATAGCTGTGTTTATATGTGCTCTGTATTTCAGAGGGGAATCAGGGATTTTTTCTTCCTTTTTTTCTCCTGTTTTTTTTTTTTTTTTAAGATTTGTTTATTTATTATATATACAGTGTTTTCTGCTCTGTCTGCATGTACGCCTGCTTGCCAGAAGAGGGCACCAGATCCCATTATAGGTGGTTGCGAGCCACCATGTGGTTGCTGGGAATTGAACTCAGGACCTCTGGAAGAGCAGCCAGCAGCAGTGCTCTTAACCACTGAGCCATCTCTCCAGCTCCATCAGTTGTTCTCTCCTTCTGTTTTAAAATTAATTTCAAATTGCTTCCCGACATGATGGCTAACACCTATAATACCAGCTAAGAAGCCTGGGTCAGGGGACTTGCCATAAATTTAAGGCTGGTCTGGTCTATATATATATAATAAGTTCCAGACCAGCCTTGGTTACAAGTGAGACTGTCTCAAAGAACAAAATTCTAATTTTAAAATAAGTAATCTAATATTCATAGCCAAATTATAATTTGAGAAAAAAAGCAATTCTAGACCTAGTCAATCCATAAATCTCTCTTCCTACCTTATCTTTTATCTATTTCTTCTGGTGTTTATTTATTTTACTTTATTTAAAAAAATTTTTTTTGGAGACAGGGCTTCCCTATGTAGCCCTGGCTGTCTTGAAACTCACTCTATAGGCCAGGCTGGCCTCAAACTCAGATTCATCTGGCTCTGCCTCCCGTGTGCTAGGATTAAAGGCAAGTACCACCATGCCCAACTATGGTATTTATCTTTACATTTCAAAATAATAAAATTCCTTTACTCCTACTAATCTGTAATATTTAGATAGTACCTAATATGTACTAGGTACTGTTTTAAGTGCTTCGCAGCCATTTTCTCAATATCAACAACCACTTGTTGATCTCCCTATGGGTTCCACAGATTAAATCCAAGTCATCAGTTTTGGTGGCAAGTGCCCCATCTGCTGAGCCATCTTGATACCCCCTTATTTGTATGTTTGTTTGTTTGTTTATTTATTTATTTAGAGTCAGAGCCTCTGGAGCCCAGAAAGTGTAAATGAGGATGACCTTGAACTCCTGACCCTCCTTTTTCTACTTTAGAATGCTGTGATTATAGGTGTAAGCAACTCCATCTAGTCCCAAATTTTTTTATCTTATTTTTGAGACAGGGTCTCACTGTGTAGCTTTGGCTGGCCTGGATTTCCCTCTGGAGACAGTCTGGCCACAAACTCACAGAGATTATCCTGCCTTGGTCCTAAGTACTGGCATTAAGGATGTCTGCCACCACACCCAATTTTCACATTTTAAAATTAATCAATATTCTATGCTTACATTATTATCATCATCATCATCTTTTGTTGTTGTTGTTTTTTGAGACAGAGTTTCTCTGTGATCCCTGACTGTCCTAGAACTCACTCTGTAGACCAGGCTGGCCTCTAACTCAACATAGATCTGCCTTCCTCTGCCTCCAGAGTGGTAGGATTAAAGGCGTGCAACCCCATACCCATCTATACTTACATTATTATAACTAATGTGCCGTTATTTATTCTATTTTTGTATATTTTGTTTTCCTAGAGTTGATAATTACACTTTTTTCACTTTGCTTAGTTTTCTACTTATCAAACACAAATTATTTTTAAATCCTTGAAAAATCATAAAACTCCCTATACTTTTGTTTTTGCAGTCTTGGAAGTTAAACCCAAGACCTTGTGCATGCTGGCAAGCACTCTACCCCTGAACTTCTTCTTTTTTTTTTTTTTTTTGGTTTTTCAAGACAGGGTTTCTCTGTTTAACAGCTCTGGCTGTCCTGGAATCGCTTTGTAGACCAGGCTGGCCTTGAACTCGCAAAGATCCGCCTGCCTCTGCCTCCCAAGTGCTGGGATTAAAGGCGTGCGCCACCACCGCCCGGCTTACCCCTGAACTTCTAATATACTCCTACCTAATTATATTTTCTTACATGGGCAGCACTGGTTTCTTGGAGCACGAAGGATTTATTTATTTGCTGTGACACTTTGGGATTGGTTGTGTGCATGCTGTACTAGCGTATTTAAAAATTTAAGCTCAATATAGTTAAGATATTTAAAATTGGGGCTGGAGAGATGGCTCAGCGGTTAAGAGCACTGGCTGCTCTTCCAGAGGTCATGAGTTCAATTCCCAGCAACCACATGGTGGCTCACAACCATCCATAATGAAATCTGGTGCCCTCTTCTGGCCTGTAGATATACCTGCAGACAGAACACTGTATACATAATAAATAAATCTTTAAAAAAAAAGATATTTAAAATTTGTAAAGTTCTATTTATTTTATTTTATGTATATGGATGTTTTGCTTTAGTGCATGTATGTGCACCATGTGTATGACTGTTGAATCTTTAGGAACTGGGATTGCAAGTAATGCAAACACTTCAACTGACAAGCTGTCTTTCCACCTCCGAGGTGTCACATTGCTGAGAGTTTTGGTAGAATATACCAGGGAATTGAATATTTCCTTTCCAACAGATGGGTGCTGGGAATTGAACTCAGGTCTTCTGCAAAAGCAACAGTGCTGTTAACCACGAGTCATCTCTCCAGTCCCTATTTAAATAGCATTTTTTAAAACTAGGTACAAAGGTATAATGTACATGCCGTGATTTCACATTTTTAAGAAAAAGATGTATTTTTATTTATGAGTATGTCTATATCTGTGTGAGTGAATGCCATGTCATGTGTATGAGGGTACTCATGAAGGCTGGAAGAGGATGTTGGATCCCTTGGAATTGGAGTTACAGGTGGCTACAAGTTGTCTGATGCGAGTGCTTGGAACCCAGTTTGGGTCTCATGGAAGAGCCCTTCATTGCTGAACCATTTTTTTTTAGTCTAATTCATCTTTTTAAAGGACTCTATTTCTCCCTCTCTCTCTCTCTCTCTCTCTGTGTGTGTGTGTGTGTGTGTGTGTGTGTGTGTGTGTGCATGAGGATTTATATATATGAAGTTATATGCATGTGGAGGCCAGAGGGCAACTGTTGGGTGTCAGTTCTCAAGTGCTATCCAACCTGTGTGTGTTTTTGATGTTGTTTTGAGACACTCTTTCTATGTAGCTCTGGCTGTCCTGGGACTCACTATGTAGACTAGGTTGGCCTTGAACCTACAGAGATCTGCCTACCTCCAGAGTGCTGGGATTAAAGGCATGTGCCACCACACCTGGCCACCTTGATTTTTTTGTTTGTTTTGTTTTTGAGACAGGGCTTCTCTGTGTAGCCCTGGCTATCCTGGAACTCACTCTGTAGACCAGGGAGGCCTTGAATCACAGAGATCCACCTGCCTCTGCCTCCCAAGTGCTGGGATTAAAGGTGTGCACCACCACTGCCTGGCTGCCACCTTGATTTTTTAAACAAGGTCTCTCATTGGCCAGCAACCCCCTTAGATCTGTCTCCCCAGGGATGGGATTAGAAGCATAAGCTATGAAACTTAACCTTTTTACATGGGTTCTCTGGATCTACTCAGGTCGTCCTGCTTGTAACGCAAACACTTCAACTGACCAAGCTGTCTTTCCACCTCCGAGGTGTCACATTGCTGAGAGTTTTGGTAGACTATACCAGGGAATTAATTGAATATTTCCTTTACAAATGTAGTCAATCCCTTTTCTCCACCTTAGTGCCAAGCAACTATTGATCTGATCTCTGTCCTTATATTTTGTCTTTTCTAGAATGTTACATAAGTGGAATTGTACAGTGTGGAGGTGGTAAACAATATAGTTGACATGTGGTTTCTTGTTCTAACAATGAGCTAAAGGCTTTCAGTTGTCTCGTTGTTAGTGTTTCACATAAATAGGAATGCAGTTCTTTCTTTAAAATGTGTAACCATAAGCCAGGTGGTGGTGGCACATGCTTTTAGTTTCAACACTCGGGAGGCAGAGGCAGGCGGATCTCTGAGTTTGAGGCCAGCCTGGTCCGTAGAACGAGTTCCAGGACAGACAGGGCTACACAGAGAAAACCTGTCTCCAAAAAAGAAAAAAAAAAGTGTACCCATAAAGAATATCAATGCATATTATGATAAAGTGTGGTACACATAGACACCTTCTATGTTGAGAGAACTTCCCTTTTTAGTTAAGCTTACTCGTATTTTCTTGCATACTCAAGAACCTAGAAGCTGTTTGCTTCGCTTCCAAGGTAGAGTACAAACTCCTTGGCAGTTGGATGTATTTATATTTCCTGTATCATGCTTTGCATGAGGCTTGGGACAAGATTTGGCCTAAAATCTTTGATGAATGAATCTATAGATGGCTTAGGTGTGGAGGAGGGAGGGGAGCTATGATTGGAGTTTGGGTGGGGAAGGGGGTAGAGCAGGGCAAGAAGCTGTGTAATGCACTCTTTCCTGCAGCCCAGTGTTTCCCGGGCTCTTCGAGTTCTGCTCCCGTTACACCGGCGCATCTCTGCAAGGAGCGACACAGCTGAACAACAAGGTGACGCAGCCTGAGATCCTGAGTTCTGGTTCCGTCCCCTGCGGGTCTCCAGATTCAGGACCGCATAGCCTTGACCCAGAGCCCAATGGGTGTTTATCTTTCAGATCTGCGACATTGCCATCAACTGGGCTGGCGGTCTACACCACGCCAAGAAGTTTGAGGTAAGTGGCAGTGGGGAAGATGTGGCCGCCCTAGGTGGAGTGGGTTCAATGACAGTGCAGTGGCAGTCGGGTGGAAGAATTGTTCCTCTGTTTACAGAACCATCTCCCCACAGGCCTCTGGCTTCTGCTATGTCAATGACATTGTGATTGGTATCCTGGAGCTGCTCAAGTAAGTATCCCAGAAGGAGGTGGGCAGACTTTGGAGATTAGCATGAAGGTCCTCAGGATTTTGCCCAGCTCTGACCTTCTTCCCACTGGCGTCTAATAAGTCCTTGATGCTTTTCTCTGGCAGCTGCTTCTTTGGCTCCGCTCTTTGTTCCCTTCTGCCTCCTCCTCACATTTCAGCCCTCTCTGCACCTCCCTCCCCCGCTCCCATCTCTATCCCTCCCGATGATGCCTGCCTGCTGGAGGAAACTGGGGGGGGGGATGAGGTTTAGGTGACTTGGCCAGAAACAGATTCTAAATAATTCCAGAGCTTGCGTTGGGGAGGACAGGATTGGGGGATTTGCCTCTCCCAGACTATGGCTTTGTCCTCACACCAGGTACCACCCTCGGGTGCTCTACATTGACATCGACATCCACCATGGTGATGGGGTTCAGGAAGCCTTCTACCTCACTGACCGAGTTATGACTGTGTCCTTCCACAAATATGGAAATTACTTCTTTCCTGGAACAGGTAGGAAATTGGATTACTGTGGTTTTTGTATCCTACTGCTCTTTGTGTGTGTGTGTGTGTTTTGTTTTGCTCTGTAGCCCAGGCTAGCCTTGAAGAGATTCATAGCTATAATCAGCATCCTGAGTCACCCGGCTGTCCTTCAGCTCTTTGCCATGACTGATTCCTTAGCCCTCTGTTCTTAAGCATCAAGTTCTTTCCTCGGAGAAGCCTTTCTGATCATGCCTTAATACACAGGTACCTCACTCTGTCTCTTTTTCTCAGAGTACTCACTGCTAGTTGCATTTATTGTAGTCTTTTGTTCATTCTCTTGTTTTTTTTTTTCGAGACAGGGTTTCTTTGTTTCTTTGTATAGCCACAGCTATCCTGGACTCACTTTATAGACCAAGCTGGCCTTGAACTCACAGAGATCTTCCTGCCTCTGCCTCCCAGGTTCTGGGAAAAAAGCCAAACTAACTAATTTGTTCATTCTATTGTTGTGACATCATGGCCAAGGCAACTCTTGTGAAAGAAAACATTTAAATGGGGGCCTGCTTACACTTTCAGAGTTTTAGTCCTATATCATGGTGGGGAGCATGGCAGCAGGCAGGCAGACTCTGGAGCAGTATCTGAGAGCTACATCCTGATCCATAGGCAGAGAGAGAGAGAGACACAGACACAGACACACTCTGGGCTTGGCTTGGGCTTTGAAACCTTAAAGCACACCCCCTAGTGCCATTTCTTCCAACAAGACCACACCTACCCCAACAAGGCTACATCTCCTAATCCTCAAATGGTGCCACTCCCTGATGACTAAGCATTCAAATATATGAGCCAATGGGGGCCATTCTTATTCAAACCACATTTGTTTTCATTATCATGTTCCTCCAAAGTATGAGTTTGGTAGACTTTCATTAGGTCTATTCATTGCTGTATATTCCCCCCGCTGTCTAGTACACATCTCAGCACACAGTGGTTCCTCAGAAATATTTGTTGAAATGGGTGTGATGACATATGCCTGTTTTCCCAGAAGGCAGGCTCAGGAGGTCAAGGTGGGAGGGTTAAGTTTGAGGCCAGTGCGGAATATACAGCCAGACTGTCTCCAAAAAAAAAAAAAAAAGATAAAAAGAAAGGAAAGGAAGAAAATCAGGGACTGGAGAGATGGCTCAGCTAGCTCTTAAGAGAACTTACTGCCTTTGCAGAGGACCCAGGTTCTGTTCCCAGCACTCATATGGCAGCTAAAACTGTCTTAACTCCCAGTTCCAGGAGATCTGACACCCTCTTTTGACAAACTCTGTGGGCACCAGGCATGCATGTGGTGCACGTACATACATGCAAGCAAAACACTAATTAATAGAAAATAAAGGTAACTCTTAAAAAAAAAAAAGCCAAACTAATTTGTTCATTTGGTTTGGTTTGGTTTTTGAGACAGGGTTTCTCTGACTGTCCTGGAACTTGCTACAGACCAGACTGGCCTCTGCCTCAGTGCTGGGATTAGAGGCGTGTACCACCATGCCTGGCTAAATTAAAAAAAATTGAGCCAGGCTTGGTGGCACATGCCTTTAATCCCAGCATTTGGGAGGCAGAGGCAGGCGGATCTCTGTGAGTTTAAGGCCAGCCTGGTCTACAATGTGAGTCCAGGACAGTCAAGGATACACAGAGAAACCCTGTCTTGAAAAACAAACAAAAAAAAAAAAAAGAAAAAAAAAATTTTTTTTTTTTTTAACCAGGAAGGGAGGAGGCACATACCTGTAATCCCAATAATTAGGAGGTGGAGGCAGGGGGATTGAGAGTTCAAAGCTAGCCTGGGCAACATATCAAGTTCCAGGCTGAGTTATATAACCATGACTCTGTATTGAATGAATGCAAGTTGCTAGAGCCTTACAGAGCTTGTGGTGAAGGGCACAGAAGGAACAGCTGTGTTGCAGAAGTTCCATGTGCATGATCACTGCGCTCACTTTTCTATAGGTGACATGTATGAAGTTGGAGCAGAGAGTGGCCGCTACTATTGTCTCAATGTGCCCTTACGGGATGGCATTGATGACCAGAGTAAGTTCTTCTCCCTGCTCACTCTTCCCCTTCTTTTCTCTTTCAATTAACCTCTTCTGCCTGGTATTATTGTCTATTGTTAGGCCAGGTGTCCTTAAGGATGAATGGCCTTCAGAGGGACCATGAACCCCTGGAATTTGTATGCACTATATTATGTGTATGTGCGTTTTGTTTATTTGTTTATTTTTCTGGGAAGAATGTTGTTAGTGTTTATCAGCAGTTGTGACGCCCTCCAGAGGTTCAGAACCAGTGGTTGGTTCTGTGGGTTGCCTCTTTCCAGGGCTACATGCTCTCTCAACCCCCTTTTTCCTTTTGTTCCCTGTCTCCCCATCCCCTTGGGGTGCCAGGTTGCCCACCTTTGGCCCTCTCCCAGGTTACAAGCACCTTTTCCAGCCAGTCATCAGCCAGGTGGTGGACTTTTACCAGCCGACATGCATCGTGCTCCAGGTAATGCCCTCAGCACCTCCCTAAGAGGACTTGCCTGGGCTGCAGGAAAGAGATCAAGAAGATAAGTTCCCTAAGTCGGTGAGGGAAGGACAGTAGAGGACACTGGTTTTCTGATCATTCATGTTACTGTAGCCATTTGGTTTTTCCTTTTTGCAGTGTGGAGCTGACTCCCTGGGCTGTGATCGGTTAGGCTGTTTTAATCTCAGTATACGAGGACATGGGTAAGTTGACTTCCTTCTTGTTATTTAAAGTTGTATTTTCTTTTTTTATTGTCACTATTATTGTTATTAATTATTGTATGTGTGCATATTTGAACATACATAACTACACATACATATAAACAAAACAAAAATCTAGTGAATGAAAAAATAATAAGACAGGATGACAACAGGAAATCTACTTTTTAATTATAGTTTTTATTTATTTATTTATTTATTAGAGTCTCACTGTGTGGCACAGGCTGGCATTGAACTTGTGAGTCTCCTGCCTTAGCTTCCCAAATTCTGGAATTACAAGCTTGGGTCACCACACTGGGCTTGGGAATTTACTCTAGACAGCATGCTTTGGGAAAGGTTTTCTGAGAAGGCAAATGGGAGAGCTGGAGACTAAGAAGGAGTGAACCATAGAAAGAGAACCGAGAAGCCTGCCAGAGCAGTGAGAAGGGCCAATGGAAAGCCCTACTACCAAAAAAGAGCTACTGTCTTGACAAGAGGAAATAAAACCATCGAGGCCAGAACATGGTGAGGTGCTGAAAGCTGGCCAGGCTGAGATTGTGCAGCGTTCTTAGGCCCTGTCATTCCATGGATGGTAGAAAACTGTTGAAGGATCTTAAACAGGGAAGTGACATGGTCCAATGAGTTTGAAAGTTACTGTTCTGACTGCTAAATGAAGAAAGTTTTGGTGTGGGAGTTGGGGGACAGGACAGGTAGTGAAAACCCACTTAGGAAGCCATTAACATTATTTGGGGAGGGTGCTGGGGAGAAGTAGGGATTTGGAGGTGCACCCTGAAGATTAGAGCAGACAGTCTGACTGGGATGGTTTTGAGTAGCAGGTAAGTTGTCAGGGAGAATATTAAGCAAGATAGACTAAGGGTGTGCTTTATTTTAAATTTTTTTTAAGACATGAATATTAAAGTATATTAATATCTTTAAAAGATTTATTTGTATTCGTTTATTTGTATTTGTGTGCACATATGCACTGGAAGAGCGCATTAGATCACTTGGAGCTAGAGTTACAGGTGTTTGTGAGCTACCCAGTGTGGTACTGGGAGTTGAAACTGGTCCACTGGGAGAATAGTAAACACACTAATGCCAAGTCAACTTTCCAGCCTCTAGAGCAGTGGTTCTCAACCTGTGGACCACAGCCATCGGAAAACACATATTTTCGATTGTCTTAGGAACCCCCAGCCATAAATTCTTTGCTACTTTATAACTGTAATTTTGCTACTGAGTGGTATCTTAGTTCCTAAGACCATTGGAAATATGTATTTTGCAATGGTTGCAGCCCACAGGTTAGAACCACTGCCCTGCCAGGTATGGTGGTGCATGCCTTTAATCCGAGCACTCTGGTGGCAGAGGCAGGTGCATCTCTGTGAGTTCAAGGCTAGCCTGGTTTACAAAGTGAGTCCAGGACAGCCAAGGCCACACAGACAAACCCTGTCTTGAAAAATCAAACCCAAACCAAACCAAACAAAGAAAAAACCCACTGCCCTAAGGAGTCCTAATCAGGTGGGGACAGGGTATGTAGTACACTCTTTAGAAGTGCTTCTGAGCAAGCTTGCAGACCTGAGTTTGATCTTAGAACCCATGTAAGGATGCTAGGCCCAGTGGCAGGCACTCATGGTCTATAATCCCAGCCCCGGTGAAGCCCTGGTGAAGTAGAGACAAGATTTATAGGGCTTGGTGGCCAGCCAGCTTAGCCTGCTTGGCAAATTCCAGGTCAAAAAAGGGGGTGGCTCATACCTTTAGGGTACCATTTGAGGATGTCTTCTGGTCCCTGTACACACATGCACACACCACCAATCACACACATGCATCCATAAACACACATGCATTGGCACACACCTGAAGACTCACATACATCTAACAAGCAATTACACACAAAGAATGCAACTCTGACTTCTACTACACAGGATGACAAAGAATTAATTTGCTAAACATTTCAAGTGATATCTGGATTCACCCAGCCCTCCGGTTGCTTCTAACAGGGAATGTGTTGAATATGTCAAGAGCTTCAATATCCCTCTCTTGGTACTGGGGGGTGGTGGCTACACCGTCCGAAATGTTGCTCGGTGCTGGTGAGTACTCTGTTCTCTTCCTTTGTGCTTCACTATGGACTCCCTGAAATTGGAGGAGTGGTCCTTTCAGCCTCCTTGGTCAGCCCAAACTCCTCTGCTTGCTGGTTTCAGGACATATGAAACATCTCTGCTGGTAGAAGAGGCCATCAGTGAGGAACTTCCATACAGTGGTAAGGTCCACCTCATGATACGCCAATAAGGGGAACTATTCTCACCAGTCCCCAGACTGACCTAGTCTGAAGGCAGAGGGGGAATTGTACATTCTGGGAGTGCTGCAGATGAAACCCCTGTGCTCAGAACAGAACAGATACCAGGATGGGGAGAGGAGATGGAAAGCCATGCGACTCACCTTTTTGTATCTCAGCCATACTTCTTGTTCATCCCCTCTCCCAATTGCTTCTCATCTCTAAGAATACTTCGAATACTTTGCCCCGGACTTCACGCTCCATCCAGACGTCAGCACCCGCATCGAGAATCAGAACTCACGCCAGGTTAGCAGCTTGAAGAAGCTGGACACAACAATGAGGAGGAGGCTGAAGAGAGATCCAGGAGGTGGAAAGTAGGAGAAAGCAAGGGAAGGAAGTTCTGAGCTGTCACTGTTGCTCTTACTATCATCTTGGGATAGCCAGGGTAAAGTAGAGACAGTTGGGTTGCTGCGGAGGGCAGTTACCAACTGTAGATCTGAACTTGAACTACTACTTAAAACCAGGATAGTCAGGGTGGAAGGCAGATAGAGTTGTGTATCCTCTGGGAATCACCCCATGCTGCTGACTTGTTTCCATTTCAACTAGTATTTGGACCAGATCCGCCAGACAATCTTTGAGAACTTGAAGATGCTGAACCATGCACCCAGTGTCCAGATACATGACGTACCGGCAGACCTCCTGACCTATGACAGGACTGATGAGGCTGACGCAGAAGAGAGAGGTCCTGAGGAGAACTACAGCAGGTCTGGGGCAGGGGCTTGAGAGCGGGTGGTTTCTCAGGCTTGCATAGGGTGGTTTCTCAGGCTTGCATAGGAGGCCTCCGAGTGGAAAAGAACACTAGTTGATCTGGCCCTGGTTTATCTCCTTTAGGCTGCAAGTGTTCTACTTATTTTGACACTTTGAGTAACAAAACAACATATTTATTGAAAATATTATAAGCAACATCAAAATATGTTGTTATTACACATTTCCCAGAATCATTCCACAAAAATGACCACTATTAATGGTTTATGTCTTTTATGACTTAGATGTGCCTGCTTTTTCTTTTCAAAAGATCTATTTTCCCAAGTCAGTATGTATAGATCAATCTTTCACAGTTATATAATTTCATTGTCTTGCGATAGCATAATGTGATCAATTACCACTTATGGATATTTACATTAATCTCTCCCTACTCCATTCCTTTTTTTTTTGTGGCTATTAAATAGTAAAGAATATGGCACTGAATTCCCTTAAGTTTACATCTCTGCATGCTTGTTTGAGTGGATCAGATTTTCAGAATTGTTGCTAGGTCAAATGCCATATGTAATAAAACTTTTTATATTTGTTGCCAAACTGACTTCTAAAAAGTCTTTAGTGGTTTATTTACATAGAAAAACCCTTTTATTTAATTTTAGATTCATTTATTTTATGTGTGTGGTATTTTTCACTTGGAATCATTCATGTGCACCACTGTGTAACTGAGTGTCAGATCTCTTGGAACTGGAGTTAAGGATGGCTGTGAGCCAGCATGTGGGTGCTGAGGTGCTGCCTTGGCGGCAGGTATTCCTAACTGCTGACCCATCGCTCCAGCTCTGCTCCAGCTCCGTATCTGCATTCCTGCCAGCATTTTACTCAGTCCTTCTGAGCACTGAACCAGGTAGATCACCGCCCACCTTGTTTTATACAGATACTAGATTGATTTGTTCAGCTCACTTTTCCAGATTTGAGAATTGTATCGAGTGAGGGGTACGGGTGTGTGTATAATCTTCTTTCTTTCTTTGATTGATGTTGAAATATTTATAGCTAGAATGAAACAGGGAGGGAAAGATTAGTATAGATATTTGTGTTGTTTGTTAATCCTTGAAGAAATTTCTACAAAATGAAGAGAAAGGATAACAGAACCCAGGAGGGTCCAAAGAAAGAAAGATAGAAAGAGATGGGCTTAGTGGGCTTCAGAAGTCCTTACAGGACTGCGAGAGTACCTGAGTTGATGTGTTCTTGTGTGCATGATAGTGAAGCTGACTTTGCTGCAGACAGGGATGACTCCTCAGGTCCTCTACAATCTACTTCTGGGTGGTATAGTTCTGACCTCCGTCTCTGTCCTCTGGACTTGGTCTTGACTGCGTTGATCCTTGGAACTTCTCCAGCCCCCCACCTCCATGGATACCTCCTTCTTCTCCCGCTTGGGTGAGAAAGTAGCTAAACATCTGGTTCAGGCCCCATCTAATCATCTTTTCCTTTATATCTGCCTCCAGGTCTCTAAACCTTGACTTGTAGAAATGTAGATTGTCATTGTCTTAGGTGATTTGGCAACACCTCCCTTTTGTCTAGGTTTGGCTTTTTCTTCCGTAGTTAACATGCTCACATCTGGTTCTAGTCTCTGCATTATTCACACCTCCTGGAAGCCAGCAGAAGCTTCTTCCTGTTTCTTAGCCTTACCTCACTGTTGCCTGTAGCTCTGGCTAACATGTGACTTGCAGAGTGGCCACAGAGAATTACCACCTTTGCAAAGCTCTACACTAAGTTCTCCATGTTACAGAATATATACCATCCTACCATTCTGTTTCTGTTGGACAGCTCTAAGAGGTAGCTCTTGTCCTCAGATGCCTAGGGGAGGAATCCAGGGCTCAGAGAGAGTAAGTGACTTTGCTGGGGTTCTGCAGTTAGTGTCAGGGCTGAGACGCAGTCTAAGGGATTGACCTCTGACCTTTCACCCTGGGCTCCTGGAGGTGATAGAGTAGACACGGCCTTGTCTGCCTTGGTTCTTTCTCTTCTCTTCAGTTACTGTCTCAGTGCTTTCAGAGAATAGTCTTCAAAGGGAAGGAAGCCACTATTGAGTACTTACTGGGCCCTGTGTTGCCATCACTTTCCTCCTCATGGTAGTTTTATCAGCATGCCAATCTTCTGCTTGTACCTTTCCTTATGTTAATCTTCCTCTGTGTACCTTTTCTCATGTCAGTCTTCTAGACGTACCTTCCCCTGTGTCAGTCTTAGCTTACACCTTTCCTTCTCCTTGTACTTAGAAACACTAGCTTGGAAATGCCCTCCATACAGATCCTTACCTCATCTTCTGAAAGTACTTTTTTC
Organism: Lophiomys imhausi; assembly: GCA_907164525.1. Lineage (NCBI taxonomy): Eukaryota > Metazoa > Chordata > Mammalia > Rodentia > Muridae > Lophiomys > Lophiomys imhausi. The sequence continues at coordinate 29,070 of CAJQZJ010032362.1, read as the reverse complement.
TGCTCACATGATCCCCAGCAGTCCTGACCTTCTTGCCATTTTGGAATGGCTCAGTTTCCTTGGACCTTGTGGTTTCTGTTTGGTTTTCTTGTGGCTTGGCGGGACCTTCCTGAGATCTTTGCCTGGCCAGCTTCTTCACAGAATTCAGGTCTTTCTTTCTCAGAATGGTCTCCCATGTTGTAGGTGAAATGTCATCCTCTCGTTCACACCAGACTCAATCATGTAGAACACTCCACCTTTTGAAATTATTGTATTCATTTGTTTGCTTTGTTATTGCTGGTCTCATGAGGTAAACTTTGAGAGGTTGTATGGAATCCTTGTTTGGCTGATTCTCTGCTATTTTGGTAAGGCCTATGGCAGTGCCTGGCATACGGAAGTCTCCATTTATTGGATACATGGATTGCATTAAGTCCCTGCTAGCAAGAGGAGAAGTGTAAAATTAAAATGAGATTTTTTTTTTATGTCTGTTCTAGCTCCCAAATAATGAGACAGAGACCTGTTAGATTTATTAGTAAACTTTAAGCACTCCAGCTGGGCAGATTCTCATCTATTCTAACTCGACTGTGCTGGCCTGGTCTACTTCCCAGCCTGTGCCCTGTCATCTGCCATCAGGCTTGCCCTTGCTGCTCCTGGTCCTGGCTTCTTCATGGCGACCTTCTCTCTACCCCTACCTGGGACCCCCTCCTGCGATCGCAAGTCCTGCCTTCTCCTCTTCTGCCCAGCTATAGGCTGATTGTCTCTTTATTAACCAATCAGAGATGGTAGAGAACAATTTTTATATAACATTGAGCATGAGATGCGTGACAATGTCCATGTCATGACTGCAACCTGGGCACATGAATCAGCATCTGAATACCCAGTGCAGAAGACCAACCCCCAGCAGAGAGGAACTGAAGGAGAATTGGCGCTGAGGACGGTGCAGGGAGGAGCCTGGAACTTGAAGAGTGGGTTCCTAATTTCTTTTTTTTTTTTTGGTTTTTCGAGACAGGGTTTCTCTGAATATCTCTGGCTGTCCTGGACTCGCTTTGTAGACCAGGCTGGCCTCGAACTCACAAAGATCCGCCTGCCTCTGCCTCCCAAGTGCTGGGATTAAAGGCGTGCGCCACCACCGCCCGGCTCAAGGGTTCCTAATTTCTTGTCCCTTGCTTTACAGGCCAGAGGCACCCAATGAATTCTATGATGGAGACCATGACAATGACAAGGAAAGTGATGTGGAGATTTAAGAGCAGCATGAATGAATGCTGTGTCCCCAGGAATTCCTTTTCACCTCTTAGGTGGGAAAGAAAGTATATGTCTCTCCTAGTCCTGAACTGGGTCCCCCCAAGGCTTTTACTAACTCTGGTGAAAGGTTTGGAAACCACACGTGGTTCTAGAATCATCTACCCCTTTCCCTCAAACTACCATAGCCTGATGATAGTCCCTGTCAGGGCTGAGACAGGGACAAGGTCTCTGGAACATAATGGGTAGCAAGCTGTAGAGGATGCTCCCCAGCCCCTCTGACCCCTTATTTGTTCCCTCCGTCCTTCCAACTCAGAGACTTTTAGGGATGGAAGCTTTGAGAGTACTAAGGTCACCTCTGACTTCCTCCTTAGTTCCCCTACTGCAGTTCTTGCTTCCATGCAATGTGAACAGGGAGGAGGGCCTGGATCTCTGAAACCTTAACTGCAAATGAAGTACAGTTGCACGTAGGGGAGGGTGTGAAGATGTCCCGCCCTAACTGGGTTTATGTCCATTGTAACACTTTTTATTCTAATAAACCAATTGGTATTTTTTGTACCTTTCTGGGAATTTTAATTCTTGCTAGCTACCTATGTATGATGGGAAAAGGAAATAGAGATGATGATATGTATAATAAAATTGTTAACACTCATTCAGTGCTATATGTGAAGCCCTGTGTCTTCTCCATGGATTATGTTACTCAAACTGGGAGTTAATAGAACATTTCTGTTGAGAGTTAGATCAGCCTGGGCAGATTACTGGCCTGAGAGGGTGTAAAAGACAGCTTCAGACATGTGAGCGTGGGTGTTTGAGATGAGGATGTTAGCTGGTAAAAGATGTCCTGAGATAAAACACAGTAAGTTCTTGGCTGTGAGGGTTGTAAGATGCTACTTACTGACTGAGGAACAGGGTTGGGTCCTGTGTGCATCACAGAAGCAGACCCCTTTCTGGAGGAGTTTACAATCAGGGGCATGGTAAATATAGATGTTGACAGTGGCACAAGAAAGAAGGGATAGATCACTTACATTATCTTTTCACTCTAGCTTAGAAGTAAATAGCATTGGAATTCTGGACAGCCTGCAGTGAGAGCTAGACAGCTGTATGCAGCTCTCATCCGGTAGATGGACAGTTGGAAGCAAGATAAAGGGCAGATTTAGGAGACACCTACGTTAGTAGAGTCTCGTATTACATCTACACACTCCAAAAGGCTCCAGAAGTTGCTGACCCTGTCCTCAGGAATATACATACAGGAAAATACACTTGAAGTCTTTCCTTCATCCCTCGAAGGCCCCATGTTGGGTAGATGTAACCAGGAAAATAGATGGAGTTGCTGAGGGAGAAGATCATGTAAAGACCATACTCAGAGAACTAACCCATGCAGGTGTGTTTAGTTTATGTCTGTGGGGAATCTTGGTTAAACATGGTTAGTCCGTGTGTAAATTTTCTATCAATTATGTTACAGGTCATTTCCAGCTCCCAAATTTCTTTCTTTCTTTTTTTTTTTTTTTTTGGTTTTTCGAGACAGGGTTTCTCTGAATATCTCTGGCTGTCCTGGACTCGCTTTGTAGACCAGGCTGGCCTCGAACTCACAAAGATCCGCCTGCCTCTGCCTCCCAAGTGCTGGGATTAAAGGCGTGCGCCACCACCGCCCGGCTTCCCAAATTTCTTAAATGGTGATACCAGTAGACTCTATCAGGAAATCGTGAGGATTAGCGAAGAAAGATACAGTAACTATGTAGTTGCTGCTTAGGCTATTGGCAATAATTGGTTTGTCCATATAAGAAACAACTAGAAAGCTAATCTAGGATTCAGAACTGGGTAACGTAACTCCATAGCTGGTTTAGATTGGTGCTGGCTCAAACTCAGTTCTTGGCACATAGTTTTCTATATCAGGTAACTCATCTTTTACGTTATTTTTTGATGTACTTACTGCACGGGCATCATATACATGAAAACCGCATTATCCCAGAAAAACTAGCAGTAAATTTTCAACCAAGATAACAATGTCTCTCCGATGGGAGTCTTGGTTCAGACGATAAAATTCTGCCTGGGGAGTGAGGTGGTCTGGCTTTACAGCCACGTGGGTTTTGCGTGGGAGCCCAAAGGCCTCCTCTGTTCCAACCGCCAGGGGGCGGTACTCTCCGCTGCGGCCTGGCAGAACAGCACCGCCCACTCTCTGTTCCCCCTCCCGCACGTGGGTCCGAATGGTTAGGCCCGCCGGGCAGGTAGCGCGCTTCCGCGGCGTCCCTCCACCCCCGTCCCTTCCCCCATTGGTAGGGGCTGCGGGTCCGGGCGGAAGTGGGGCAGGCGGGCGGGAGCGAGGCGTCACCATTGTATATTCATGAGGCGCGCGCAGCCCAGCATGTTAATGAGGCGGGGCGCGGCGGCCGGCTAAGGCGGCTGCTGGGCGGCGGCGGTGGTTAGTGGCTCGGGATAGCCGGGCGCGGGCGGCGTAGACAAGGGGTCACTGGTCGGCGCTAACCAGGACATGGAGCCGTCCGGCGGGGGCCTGGGGCCCGGCCGCGGGACCCGGGACAAGAAGAAGGGTCGGAGCCCGGATGAGCTGCCCACGACGGGCGGCGACGGTGGCAAACCCAAGAAATTTGTGAGTGTTCCTCCCACCCTGCTTCTCAGCCCGGCGGGGTGGCCGCCCTCTGGACTCGAGCGACCCTCGCTGCCCTCCGGGGGCATCTGCCTGCGGCTGGGGAACCGCCCCCGCGCCTCCCTTCCTGGTTTCGCTGGGTCCTGGGCTTGGCGGTCCCACTTTCTACCCCTCCGGGACCTGGGACAACCGGGAAGTCCCACCTGGCCCTCGCCTCGGCCACCTTGGAGCTTCCCTGACTGTTCAGTCCGCAGGCTCTGCGCTCCCGCCCCCGTGGCCCCGCGGACTCTCGGCTCCACTTCCTTTCTTCTGTCTCTACTACCCTCCACATGTCTTTTTTTTTTTTTTTAATCTTTTTTTTCTTTTTGCCCCTCGTAAACTGTTCTGAGTCCATTTTCTCTTCTCACCCATATCCCGTCGTTTGGGGTATTCTCTTTCTTTTAAAATGTCATTTCCTTCCTCACTACTAATCCCTTTCACCTGCCAACTTTCCTCCTGCCGGTCCTCTTCCAGGGCCCTTTAGCCTGGTGTCACCTGGTAATGTTTCCCCTCAGGAATGTTACCTGACTTGAGTCCTGTCTTCCCTCCTCCTTTGGACGTTTGTCCTTGTGATTATGGGTATGGTGGGTTCCTGCTCAGATCCTGTGGTCATTGGGGCATGGCGGTACTTGGCTTCCCTATCCACAAAACTTGTTTCTTTTTGCCCTGTTGCTTATCACTACAGAGAGTCAGAACTTCTCTCTACGCTCTTTATGACCCGAGATGGTGATTAAACCTCCCTCTTGAGCAAGTTAGACTTCAAGTCCAATAAGTTTATGAGTAATTTAATTGCTTTTTATACACTTAAAAAAATAATAACCATTTCCTCAACTCATCTTTTGCCATCTTCTGTGCCCCAAGGCTCCTGACGTCCCTTTTCCTATCTACTGTAGGACAGCATATCTTTCTTTAGGTGCCGATTACTTCTAATCACTGTTTTAGGGACGGTCGATGTTCATGTAACTCAGAATTTTACTAACTGTTCCCTTCCTAAATCCTCTTTCTTCTCTCTCCAGGGAGCTACTTGCCTCTTACTGTAAAAGCTTTGAAAGATACCAAGCAGTCAGAGAGGGAGTTTCTGCTTAACCATTTGCCATTTGTTAACTGGATACTTAGTTTGCTCTCCCAGGTAACACAGTAATCTCTGTGACCAATTAAATGCCTTGTAACTCTTTACCACCATCCTACCCCACCCCCAAATATTCTTCTGATCCTAGTCCACAAGTTTGGGAAGTAAACTGGTAAGTGTTGGAAATGGGAAGAAAGTGTTTAGTGACCTGGAGGGTTGAGAGCAGACTAAACTGAATTAAAAGAGTGACTCATCTCTTCCTATTTCTAGTAAGACCAGGTGCTCCTGCTCTGTCCTTTCCAGTGACAGTACAGGGTGTCAGTAACTGTTTGGTCTGGCAAATTCCTTTGTAGAAAGAGGATCCCCAGTACAGCAGTATATCCCTAGGTTCTTTAAGGGTAATAAGAATTGATCCCCCACCCCCCAGTTTAAGAGCTTTCCTTCCACAGTGTAAGTTTTAGAGCCTGTATTTACTCAATTTCTGTATCTTTTGTTTTGATTTTGTTGCCATGGATACTGTTTGGCCTTCTCTTTCCAAACTCTGGCTATTCTTGCTGATTTGTGGTGACCTCTATGACTCCTAACTTTTTGTTTTGTAATTCAAGTTTTATTATGAGCTTTTTAATTTGGCCTAACACTGTGTTCCATAAATTGATGAAATCTACCTAAGTGTAAGGTGAGAAATCCCAGGAAACTCAGCTTCTTTTCATCTGTTTTTTGGCAAGCCAGAGTCTTTTGTACCTGAGTGGATTTGGCCCAGAGTTGTTGATGTTTACTGTGCAGTGGGTAGAGCTGAACCTAGTTCTCTTTCACTGTGGTTCCGGTTTTAACCCTTACCCTAACTGAATTATGTAAAAACTAGGTATTGCAAGTAGTGAGAGTTGGAAGGTTTCCAGGAAAGTGGGCTGCTTCACTTCCTAATTGCCAAATACAATCTACCTTAAGGCATGAGGCTATTCTTTCTCACTGTCCTTTTTATGAGAACTATGAAAAGGAGAGACAAGGAGCATTACGGTCCACTTCTCTTTGTCTCTCTGAATGTAAGGGTGTTTGTGTGGGTGGAGTGGGTGAGATTGCTGGGGTGCTTTTGTTACCCAGGGCTCAGTTTTCTTGAACTACTGGCTAAATCCAAACTCAAAGCTATTTCGCCTACTCCACCTTTTCTGAAGTGCGGCATCCGCCAGAACGCCCATTCTGAGTGTGCTATATAAACCCTCTGGCTTGTTCTAAGTGTGCTTCAAGGTTTGCAATTGAGTGGTTGGAGTCCCTAGGCTGCTGCTGCTACATACCTTTCTGAGCAGGTTGTCTGCATTTGAAAAACTTCAGTTCATACCTTTCTGGCATATTCAACTTCTAAGTACAGACAGGCAGATGAGAAAACAGAGCTCATAAATTGCCTGAGATCTGCTCTTCACCCTCTGAGGCAACTTGTGTGGAGAGCAAGTGGAGTCCTAGTTTAAAAAGTGGGCGTAGGCATCATCTTTTAAAGGCATGGCTGCTAGAAACATGGATGCGAGTGACTGAAGCCAGGCTGGTCGGTTTTCCCCTTTGGTTCTTGATGAGTCTGGTCTGTTTTCTGGGCCATGAACATTTCCCATCTCTAGCATTATCCCAGTTCCTTTCGGAATCCTTTCAAAAGAAGGAAAATAAAAATTTCAAGTGAGCAGAGTGTTTCTGACTTTGCAGCAGTGACAAATGTGGGTGTCAAATGCACTAATTTCTGAAATACATGTAAAGAGAGTCAGTACAACCAGGATGCTAGGAGGCTGCAGAGTATCCCTGCATTTAATAGATTACATGTCTTCTCACACAATTGAGATGTTAATACATTCTAAGAACAGTGATTCCTGTTTCAATGAGGAACATAAGTTCAAAAAGCAAGGAGAGTTGCTAAATGTTTTAGTATTTGATGATGTATTTATTTTTATTTTATGTGTATGAGTGTTTTGCCTGCATGTATGTGTATCATATGTGTTTGGTGCTTCAGGAGGTCTGAAGATGGCATTGGACCCCCGGAACTAGAGTTACAGATCGTTGTGAACTATCATGTGGGTATTGAAAACTGAACCTAGGTCCTCTACAAGAGCAACAAGTGCTCGTAACCACAGATCTATCTCTCCAGCTATCAAGAGCTGAAAATTTTATGTACTGTAAATTGTTTGTTATAAAACCTAAAAAAGTAGTAGTATTAGTGAGGAACAGTATAATTTTGATAAGCACATGGACCAAAACAGACCTATTGTGTATTCTGAATGATAGAATAACCTTTTGTTACCCTTATTGGTCTGCACTGTAGTTTATAAATGGATTGAAGATATAATTCTAAGGGAGAATTATATCTTCAGTGGAATGTAATAGAGACCCAAAAGATAAAGTTGTATACTATATGTGATGCAGAACAGGTTTAAATCATGTTTATTAACAAGAAATATGAGACATAATAGAGAAACAAGGGTTTGTATATGAAAGTGGTTCCTTCTACATTGTGTTTGTTGAAAACATTCATAGTTACAGAAACCATTCTCATTTTGAAACTAATTTTGTATTCAGAATGTTTCTTTTTTGTGTTGAGCCTTTTCAATCACTTGTCTCGAAGTAATAGGGAAACAAACATCTTAGCAGAGCAGCTAAGGTGTTTGCCTGTTGCTGTGAGAAGACACTTCCCTCATAGCCACTGTTGCTTGTCTCTTTGTTTTCATCCTTCCCATGCTCTTCTGGTGGCTGGTTTGAGCATAGACAGGGTTTTGGGCAACCAGGCAGTTGGAAACTATTAAGACTAAACTTTCTGAGCATGGTGGCACATGCCTTAAATCCTAGGCAGGTATATCCCTGAGGCTAGCCTGGTCTATGGAGTGAGTTCCAGGACAGCTACAAAGAAACCCTGTTTCTGGGGTGGGGTTAGAAGGTAGAGAGAATACTAAAACTTTTGGAAGCAAAAATTGAAAAGTAAAAAATACTGTAATCACTGCAAACTTATTTTCTCTTAAACCAAACCTAACCAAAACCAGTTTTTAGAGTCTTTAACACCTCTTTAAGGACATAAAAGGTTTTCTGTGGAAAAAGACAAATATTGAGACCAATATTTTAATGAATTGCCTCATTATAGAATAAGTGGGTAAATCAGTCTTTCAGTTTTGAGATTTTACCTCTACTCATTAGTAAAGTTTATTTTGAATGTTACCCTTAAAACTATAGAGCTGGGGGCTGAAGAGATGGCTCCGCAGGTAAAGGCATTTGCTGCTAAATCTGAAATACGTTTTTTCCTCAGCACCCATGTGGTGGAAGGAAAGAACTTCCATATGGGGTAACCATGTACATGTGTACACACACACATATCAAATAAACAAGTGTTAAGAATATAAACATCTTCAGCGCTAAAAGAGCTTCAGATTTCATCAAGTCTAAATGCAGCATGCCAGTCACGTGCAGTCGCATGTTGGGAACATCCAAGCCTGAAAGACAGAAGGAGGATGAATAAACAGAAGGGAAGCAGAAATTTTGGTTTCCTACGTTTTCTTTGTTTGTTTACTTTTTTTTTTTTTTTTGAGACAGGGTTTCTTTGTGTATAGCTCTGGCTGTTTTGGAACTTGGTCTGTAGACCAGACTAGCCTCAAATTCAGAGATCTCCCTGCCTCAGCCTCCCAAGTGGTGAGATTAAAGGTGTGCGCCACTACTGCCCAGCCGTTTTCTTTATTTAATAGTAACCTAGGAAGGGATGTATAAGGGGAAAAGGTGTAGGACTGGGAAGAATATGTTTCTGTGACAATTAGGGGGTGTCATTTGCCTTTTAAACATTGTTTATATTTCTTTTTCTTTTTTTCAAAAACAGGACAGAATAGAATACAGAGGACTATAATCATAATAAAACTGAATTAAAAGAGGAATAGCTCACTAGCTCTTAGCATTTGGAGACCTGGGATCCCAGCACTACAGACCAAACCATACCAGATTTAGAGATCTTGTCAGCTCCTGACATAACCACCCTTAAATGTTGGCATTCTAGCGTGTCTGTGGTATCTCTGCGTGACTGACTGTGGAGGCTCTGACAGTCTTGAACTTGTCACGTCCTTACCTGTTCTTTGTGTCTTCCTTGAGGAATCTGTTTAAGGTGTTGTCTTGTTTTAGCTTAGGTCTGAGTCTTTGAATATATGTGTTTTTTGCACGTATTTTGTTATTCTTGTTGCTTACCTATTTAAATTCCTTAACAGTATATTTTGAAAAACAAGGGGGTGGTTATTTTTGAAGAAGTCCCTTTCTCTTCACTTTTGTTTTTGTGTTATTTAAACATTTTTGCAAAAAGCTCACTTATATTTTCTCTTCAAAATATTTTGGTTCTATATATTGTTTTTGAGTTGGAATTTTCACCTATAGACAAGATGGGTCATTTTTGAAACTTTTAGGATCAGGGACCTTTGAGATTCCGTTTACCCTGGATGCCCCCACCATACACACAGTTAGATAGTAATAACTTTTGTTTTTCTGTACTCACTGTGCTGCCAGTTGTGTGTGAGTCTCCCAGTGTATAAATATTAGTGAATGAGGATGTGATAGATTTGTTCCAGGATAAAGAGTAATTATAACTGGCAGTAATAACAGTTGGAATGAATGCTTCCTGTGTGCCTTAGCAATGTGCTAAAAAGTTTTGGAGTCAGTGACTCATTAGTCTCAACAGTGGCCTTCATAAAATATGCATTATTATTATTATTATTATTATTATTATTATTATTTTATAGGTGATTGCATTAGAATCCATTGACATTGGGCAACCTGCTTGAAGATGTAGAAGTCAAAAGCGGCAGAGCTAGAATTCAAACCTAGATCTAACTGATTGATTCATTATTTTGTAATGTCCATTCATATATAATCAGCCTTTTACATCTGTCATGTAAAAGTATTCACTTGTAGAAATTTTCCTAGAAAATGTGATGGTGTCCCCTTAGAGTCCTGTGGTCATCTGTAGTCTATTAAAACTGGGTTCTCCTAGAGTCCAGTTAGTGGAAAAGTAGTACAAGGGTTAGGTGTACAAAGTGGGTTGGCTAAGTGCCTAAATGCTTTGTGCTTTTAGTAATTTAAACTTTGAAGCAGTTGGAAGAATCATAATTAAAAGATCTTAGATATGAAAAAGTAGCTGTTACTGAGCATGCAGACCCCATCTTTCCTCTGTCTCAGGAGTTATTCAGTTGTGTAAAACATTTCTTTTTTTTTTCAGAGTAACCTGATCTGATCTCCTTTGTAAGTAGACTAGCTTTAACAGCATCATCTGTCTGGGAGTTTCAGTTGTTTAAGCTGCTGAGAGCAGCAAGTAGTGGCAGCAAACCAGAAGTGAGGAGAAGCTAAGACCGTCTTTGTAATTAGCCCTTTTATGTTTAAATTTGACGTTTGGCATTCGTAAACACTTACTATCCTGAAACTTAAGGATTTGAAATGACTACTAACTCCAGGGTCTCTTCTGAGTCTGAGAAGTGCTGACATTGCTCTTTAGGCCTGGCAGTTAATCAATCGCCTGTAGTTAATAATTAAGACAGTGCCACAGAGATCCAAAGTACCGGAACTATCATTTTCTGTATGATTTGGTGGTAAAAAGTAGAGAATAAAATTTCTCTTGTTTGCCTGTGTCCAAATAGGTTTACCTTGGATCCAAAAGCTAATCATAAAGTCATGTGGTTATTGTATCAGATTTCAGCCTTGTTTTTGGTTTTTGTTTTTGTTTTTTCAAGACAGGGTTTCTCTGTGTAGCCTTGGCTGTCCTGGACTCACTTTGTAGACCAGGTTGGCCTTAAACCCACAGAGATCCACCTGCCTCTGCCTCCCGAGCGCTGAAATTAAAGGCATGCGCCACCACACCCGCCCAGCCATTACAGACAGCTGTGAACTGCCATGTGGTGCTGGGATTTGAACCCTGGTCCCTTGGAAGAACAGCCAGTGCTCTTAACCGCTGAGCCATCTCTCCAGCCCCTCAGCCTTGGTTTTTAAGAGATTATTATCTCAGCCATATATATAAATATACCCTTCTAAGAAGAAAAACCTCTAGTCAAGGCTGTGAATATAAAATTTATGTGCTTGGGCATGCTGCTGGGGTCATACCTGTGGTTATGTATGTGGTAGACAAGCACTCTATCATTGAGCAACCCTTTGAGCCCTGCATAAACTTTAAATTGATGTCCAAATGTAAAGAATTGATAAAATTAAATGTCAGTGTTATTGGACTGAGAGAAGAGTTAAGTTTCAGAACCTTGAGTGTTGGATGTGAAAGAATCTTAAAGTGATATAGTTTTACTGGCCCTTTGTGTCTTAAATAAAGGTTATCTTGAACCAGTAGTCTGGCCAGTATACAGTCTGTAGCTAGATGGTCTACGGTTTCCATGTATTGCCCCTTGGTTGTGACCTTACCACTACTAATTAGTCATGAGAACTTTGAACAAGTCACTTTCAGTTTGCTTGATCTTTTCTTACAAAACCTGAGGGTTATTGTGAATCATTCCTAAAGTCTGTGCCAGTGTGCTGGTGTCTTAGATTTTGTAAATAATCCAGTGTAGTAATGGACAGTGTTCACTTCATAGGAGATGAGAGCTGTCCCTGAAAGAAAATCTAATTAGTGGAGAGGGAAGGAATTTTAAGAGGTAGGGTAAGTGCAGACAGAGGCTCAGGTGTGTGACTGTGTTCTGGCCGTGAGGGAAATGACATTGTTCAGGAGTCACAGAGACTGGTGGGCAGATCATTAGGAAAGCTAAAGCCACTCCACTTGACAGAAACTTTAGGTTCCCTTCCTGTAAAAACCTGTAGGAAAAAAGGACTGAAAATTAACATTTTTATAGAAAATGGTACATATTGGTATCAGTTTGGGGCCATATAATATATGGTGGTGACATTATGTAATCAGGGTATCTAAGAACTGTGTTTAGGTCCAAGAAATAATTATTTTTTATTTTATTTGTATGGGTATTTTATCCACATACGGGTGCTGAGAATTGAACCCTGGTCCTTTGGAAGAGCAATCAGCACTCTTAAACGCTGAGACATCTGTCCATCCCCCAGCAAAAAAATATTTGCTACCTTTAATAGTGTTTAAGTTGTTTACAGTGTTTATCACTCATGATGTACCCATCTTTGCAGCAATTATCTGGATCTTAAAAATGTGGTTTCTCAGCTGGATCTTAAGGCAGTATGAGAAAATTTTGGGCACAGTTAGATAATACCTTTGTGAGAGCAGTCTGAGCCTGTGTTTGGGCCCAGTTGCTTCTTCTGAGTGTACTTCCTGACAGTGTGTTGTCACCTTTGGTTGCATGGCTATGGAAGTGTTCTTCACTCTTCCTTGAATGCAAAAAGATTAGCCTCATACTAGAGTCTTACCTTCCATCCAGCCAGCTTGTAAGCTTCCTAGAAGTAGTAGTGTTTCTTAGCTCATGTTGTCTACAACCTTTTCCACACTTAATTTCAGAGTTAGAATCTTGCATCAAGATTCCCCACTCTCATGGTCTAATATAAGTTCTGAAAGCATTAGTTATCCCTCCTCAGGGTAACTGTAAGCTAGAGAACCACTAACATAACTACCTCAACCAGAAGGGCGCTACAAAGAAAAATGATTACTGCCTCTGGAGATCCTGTCTTACAGTTCCAGCTTGTGTCTGATGAGGGAACATTATGTATGATTAAAAATCTCTTAGTTATTTCACAAAATGCAGGGCTGCTGACTTTCACCATTGTAAATGAGAGGGGTGTATGACCCAGTGCCATCTAAAGTGAGTGCAAGTTCCCATGGTACTTGAATCTATTAATACCATAGTCTTTCATGGGCGTAGAAAGGTTTACACGGACCATTACAGAGGAGACTTAGAATAGTAGTCTGCAGGATATGTATGGGTCTCCATACTAAATGGTAATGGTCAGCGTATATTACTCTTTCTTTTAATTTTTTAGAAAATATTTATTTTATGTATCTGAGTTTTGCCTCCATGTATGTATGTGCAGCACATGAGTGCTTAGTGCCCATGGAGTTCAGAAAATGCCATTGGATCCCCTGGAGCTGGAGTTAAGGATGGTTGTGAGCTGCCCTGTGGGTACTGGGAACTGACCCAGGGTCCTCTGCAAGAGCAACATGTGCTCTTAACCTTTGAGCCTTCTCTCCAGCCCCACACCAGTCTTTCTTAACACATACTCCTGTCAGCTATAGAATTTCTTTAGTTCCTTTATTTGGCCATAGAACCAGATAGCTTCAGACTGTTGTAAAACTCTACCATATTGTTGGACTTACAGAGATATTTTTAGTTTTGTTTTTGTGTGAGATGTATATCAAGGCTCGCTAATGATTTCTTGACCCTTGTATTTTTTAAGGGATGGGAGTTGGTCCTGGTTGGCAGCTCTTAGCCCCTGCTTCAGCTTGCTCTTTACATGTAGGCTGTGGCTGACGTCTGTTTCCTGTGATTGAAACCACAAGAAGAAGTGGTGAGAAACCACTGTAGGATATGTATTATCAGGCAAGCAGCAGGCATTGAGCACCTCTTAAAGAGAGCAGTAGTAACCAATTACAGTCTTTAATAAAGAGGCCCAAAGAGACCTTAGAAATGATTTGACCCAGTTTCCCTTTAAATGAGGAGGACATGGAAGCTTAGAGCTGTTTTGTTGGCCTTAGTTAGATGAGCTAGGCTTTAGGATCCAGCTATTCAACATGTTCTCTCACTTTGTGTTATTCCTCTTAAATTCTGCAAGTGTTCTTTGTCCGAATATATAAGGCATACAAGAGAAAGTATTGAACATTTTGAATATGGGAATTGGATGTTTTGCCTTAAATGCTGTTGTGCTCATAAGTTTTTAAAAACTTTTTATACATTTTCAAAACATCAATATCCAAGAAACCAGAGTTTCTGCCTTTTTTTTTTTTTGAGACAGAGTTTCCCTGTGTATCTCTGGCTGTCCTAGACTCACTTTGTAGACCAGGCTACCCTTTGAACTCACAGAGATCCCCCTGCCTCTGCCTCCCAAGTGCTGGGATTAAAGGCATGTGCCACCACTGCTTGGCTCCCTTTGTTTTTCAGAAATTGAAGTTACTTAAAGTAGAACCAAAAAGAGAGAAATACTTGCTATTTGGAAATCTTGGGGCCTACTGGCATGAAATTGTGTGTGTGTTTGTGTCACATACACTAAATAGGTCAACATAGTTTGATTTCTAGAAGGGTCAGAATGACTTTGACTTTGGCTTATCACTGTGCTCCCTGCTTTCCAGGATTTCTCCTAAAAATCTTGGTCTAGGTTTAGAAGAGGCTAGAAAATGTTTGCTGTAGTTTCATTAGCTCAAGTTTGGCTTTTTGGGTAGCAATGTAATTTTTGAGTTATTTACTATATTATCAGTAGATGATTATTTCTAGGTAGTTGATGATGACATGACAAGAAAGAAGGGTGTAACTATGATTTCGAATTAAAAGGAATTGGGGATAGGATTTAAAACAGGACCTCATTCTTGGTGCCTGTATGTAGAAGTGGTTACAATTGTATCAACTTCCTGTCTGTTGGGCCTTGGGTGTGTCATTTGTGTCTACCCTGAGGAGAAGATGTCCTGCTGCTCACATCACAAGGGAGGAGGACACAGTTGCTACGGTGATTGAGAAACAGCATTCCTGAGTCACTGACTCTTTCTAAATGAATGGTCAACACCCCTTTTTTTAAAGGAGCAATGACAATCTTCCCTGAACTCAGAGGCCCAGTAAGAGAACAAGTAGTATTTGGAGCTTGAGAAAAATATTGAAACTCTGGAAAAAAATCAGTTAACATGTGTTTTCTGTATATGTGTTCAAGCTTTATCAGAACTTTAAGGTGTTTGAAAAGGAGGAAGCTTTGTGTATATAGCTGTCTGCAAGTGACAGAATATTCATTCATTCATGACTTTCACCTGCTTCCCTCAGCAGAGAAGATGGGCATGTCTGCCAGATACTTGATTTCCCAGCTTTGAGTACTTTGTCTGTTGGCAGCTTGTTTTCCACACCTGCCAGTGTCCTACAGGGGAAGGTGCTGACACTGTAGACTTGTAAGAGGAGTGCAGTGCCCCCCACCTGGCTTCCCCCTGCTCCTCTGAGCTGGAATAGTGGAACCTGAGTGGCCTTTTCTCCTTGTTTCCAGGCAGTCAACTATCTGTGAAGCATGTTAGCCCATCCTAGTGCTTCAAGATAAGCTGAACTGGAGGCAAGAAGTTCCTTTTTCTTTTCCCTTAGATTTGCCTCCTTGGCTACTAGAGGAGGAAGTATTTCAGATCTGTTAGCAAACAAATCCTAATACTTGGACAGTGTCCCAGTTTGAGAGGCTTTGAACTCTGTTTCCTACCTCAGCCTCCCAACCCCTAGGACTCAGTGTGTCCCATGCCTGGCTTCACAGTTGGCTTGGAGTTTTGTAGTCCGTATTTTTCAATTCCAAACCTTTTTTTTTTTTTTTGCCTCCTATTTAGAATTCCTTTTCTCTGGGGTATTCTTCTTTTTTGAGGTGAGTGTTGCAACGCTGTACCATTCCCATATTGGCTAGTCGGTACCAAAAACTGTGATGCCAGAATTTGCTTTTTCTGTAAATGGAGATTAGATGTCAGTTCATTTGTCATCCTCCTTGGGCTGTTGATAGAAAATGGAAGGGCAAGTTCTTTGTATTTAAAGTTACTCATTGTTTGTTTCTCTCCAGTTCTGGTGACTTCTGTGTAAGAAGAGGGAAGTGAAGAATGGAGTCCAAGCACTTTGTGTGGTTCTGTCATCATGCACTATTTAATTTTTACAAGACACTTAGATTTTTATCATTTACTTTATTATTTACTTTTCATCACCAGTCTATGAGACAGTATAGTCCTAAAGACAGGAACTCTAAAACTGTGTGTTACTGTCCTTTGGTGGAAATGTTGTAAATTTTGTGGCAAAGGTCGATTAACATTCCTTGGTAATTGAGTGCAACTCTGTGTTGTAAACCCCTGTAGCCTCACTATTCAAAGGAACTTAATGTGAGTTCTGGAATAGCATAAAGAATTGAGTCAGAGGCACGCCCCATAGACCCGGGTGTTCTCAATGCCAGGCTCTACTTCTTTCCGAGGAGATATACAGGATTTGAAAGGAAGTTGTTGGTGACACTTATTTCCCATTTTGCTTGTAGGTAGTAGGTTTTGTCATTATCGAGAACTTCCTACTTTTCAAAGATGGAAACACCCCTAATGATATCTTGTCTGTTTTGTAAATTGAATATTTCCCCCAAGGACAATTAATAAATAGGTCTTGTGGGCTGAAGTGTTAATTAAGCATAGTCTCTGGTCTCATTCATAGGGAAAGACATTACTCTTGAAGGCTTAGTTTGATAGTTTGCTGTATGTAATAATCCTACTTTTCTATCAGAATTCAAAACTTTTTTTGTTGTTGTTTTTTTGTTTTTCTTGACAGGGTTTCTCTGTGTATCCCTGGCTGTCCTGGACTTACTTTGTAGATCACACTGGCCTGGAACTCATAGAGATCCGCCTGCCTCTGCCTCCCTAGTGTGGGGATTAAAGGCATGTGCCACCACGCCTGGCAGAACTCAAAACTTTTTATCACTTGCTCAATTTAAATAGTATTAATGAATATACCTTGTTTCCTCAATATGATGTTTCTTCAAAATCTATAATGGTGTTAATTTTAAAATAAAGTTTAGGATATATCACCTGAATAAAACACAGCTTTTGCCCCCGCACCGCTTAACAGTCACAGAAAGAGTTGCAATAAGTATCTGTTAAGAAGGATCTGACAGCCCGGGTCTCTCTCTCAGTCTCTCCCTCCGTACCCCAACAAGTTCTCTTTGTACCCCTGACCCCATGTCCCATATTCCACTCTGCCCCCGTTCCCTTCCCTTAACCCCTTTCCTATCTTAATAAACCTTTCATACCAGAAAAAAAGAGAAGGATCTGACATATAAAATATTAAGAACTCAGCGTAGATGACGGCTAAGTGTAAATTTATAGGCAGAGAATGGGCTCTGTCTTCTCACAGCATGTTGCTCAAGTGCAGTGTTGCTGTTAGTCTTCAGATGTTGATCTCACTAGAAGCCTTTCTGTAGCAAGACAGACATCGCTTCACAGAGTGCTCTTTCCTGTCCATTTTACTTATTGTATCAGGGATCCTAAGAGGTGTCCGTGCAGTTGTTTTTGAAGTGGAAACCGTACCATTACTTTTGAGCCTGGGTTTTTCTACATAGCCCAGGATGGCTTTGAAATAGCTATAAATCCAGGTTGGCTTCAAAGTCAGAATCTTCCTGCTTCTGCCTCTTGAGCTCTGGAATTATAGGCAGGCCTGCCACAGCTGGCCATTGTTTTGTTTTTAGTAAAACTGAACCACAGAGTTAAAATGACTTACAGCATGTTGGAAATAAAAATCAGAACTCAAGGTCTTTTTCTTTTTCAACTACATCTAGATAATTCTGGATTTCAGCTGTTGAAATAATGTATGAATTTCCTATTGTTGCACAATAAATTATCATCCAGCTTAAAACATGGCATGGACAGTGTGGGAGGGTTCTCAGAGTGTGACAGGGCTGAAATCAAGATGTCAGCTGAGTTGTTCTTGCTAGAAGCTCTGCTGAAAGTCTGCATTCAGGTCATTAGGTTTTATGTGGGGTTTTTGTTTGTTTGAGAATCTAGTCCCTCACAGCAGGGGCTGTTTCTTTGCTAGCTTTCAGTTTGGGACTGCACTCAGCACCCAGAGGCTGCCTATAATTCTTGTGCTCTGACCAAGAATAGCACGCTGAGCCTGTGTGTCTTGACTTCTAGATTTAAAGCACTGTGTGGTTGGATCAGACCTACTTGGTAATCTTTCCTGGAATTCAGTTTGTATCTTACTCATAGTAACATAATCACAGGACAGCGTGTGATAGTTACAGTCCTGTTTCACAGCTTTGCATAGGTTAGGGATTTAAGGGCCACATCTTAGAAGTCTACCACACTACTATAGATATTTCTTGTTTGAATTAGCCCAAAGCTAAACAGTCAGGAGAAGAAGTGCTGCACATGTTTAATCCCAGCAGCCCAGAGGTAGAGGGAGACTGATCTCCAATTTTCTGGCCAGCCAAGTCGTCTTAGGGTTGTGTTCCAGTTTCTCTTGCTGTGATAAACACCATGACCAGAAGCACGTTGGGGAGAAAAGAGTTTATTTCATCTCACACCTTACAGTTCAGCAGCATCCAGGGAAGTCAGGACAGGAAGAACTGGAACAGAGGCTGTGGAGGAGTGCTGTCTTTACTGTGCTTGCTCTTCATGATTTGCTCAGCCTGCTTTTTTTTCCCTTTCTGTTTTTCTTTCTTTTGTTCTTTTGTTTTTCAAGAAAGGGGTTCTCTGTGTGGCTCAGGCTGTCTTGGAACTCTGTAGACCAGGGTAGCCTCAAACTCAGATCCACCTACCTCTGCCTACTGAGTGGTGGGAGATTTCTCAGTTGAGATTTCTTCTTCCAAAATGACTCTAGTTTGTGTCAAGTTGACACACAAACTAGCCAGCACACTGGTCTACATACTAAATTCCAGGATAGGCAGGGCTATGTAGAGAGACCCTAACTCAAAAAACAAAAACAACAGCAACAAATAGGTGTTGGGTATACTGAGGCAGTTAGTGAATTGCATTCTGACTGTAGTTTTGAGAGAGCTTGAGTTCTCAGGTCCTGGTCTGTCCAGGTTCATCACAGTGCGGGACCAGCTGATTCAGCTGGACAGTTGTGGTGGTCACTTAGCCAAGAGCTCACGCATAAAAGTTGCAGGTAGGTTACACTAAATCTTTAGAAAATACTGAGATGTGGGTTTGCCCTTGTCAGTTTATATTTCCCCTTCGCTGGGCTCATGCAGTACCTGTCCATGATTAACTGTAGGAGCATAGGAATTAAGAGTCACTTTTTCCTGTGTAATACATTTTGTGTTCAGAGTAGTTTTTAGTCACATTTTCTTACTAGATTATTTCTAAGGACACTACATAGCTATCTTTTGCTTGGCTATATAGTCTGTGTCAAGAGATGGTCCTTAATTATTTTTAGTATTCTGTGCCCTCTGATTCAAATTAAAATTTCAGAATTTAGAGAGTCATGTAAAGATAAATCTGGATGAAGTTTTTTACATCTTTGAGCTTACAGTAGGCACAGTTGTGTCATTAGGCATACAAGAGAACTCCTGTCTATGTGACTGATAAATTTAGCCCCATCAGCCCAAAATGCTGGAGCTGGAGGTATGGCCCAGCTGTTAACTGTCCTTACTATTTTTGCAGAGGACCCATTTGGTTCCCAGTACTCACACCACAGGGACTTAAAACTACCTGTAGCTCCAGCTTCAGGGCCTTTGTGGGCCCTGTATTCACATGCATATACCCACAGACATACACACACATTTAATTAAAAATAAAACCTTAAAAACTAAAGTATTCATACATATATCACCACAATAACAGGTATATAAAAGAAGTATCAAAGCTAATTTATATTTATTATATGAATAGTTATCAGAGTATATATATCAGACTCTTTAAGTCAGTTAGTTTAATTAGTTGGGCCATAAAGGGCCTTACAGGGCTTATGTGGGTCCTTTGAGAGTTTCTGATCTGTTTTCATTCATTCTTCTTTTTTTTCCCCAGACACGGTTTCTCTGTGTATCTCTGGCTGTCCTGGACTCGCTTTGTAGACCAGGCTAGCCTTAAACTCACAGAGTTTCACCTGTTTCTGCCTCCCAAGTGCTGGAATTAAAGATGCACCACCACGCCCAGTTACTATGAACAGCTGTGAACTGCCATGTGGGGTACTAGGATTTGAACCTAGGTTTTTTTGAAGAACAGCCAGTACTTTTAACTGGTGAGCCATCTCTCCAGCCTCCTGTTTTCTTATAAGCAATACATTGTCTAGCTTCTCATTTCTTTTTTAAAAGATTTGTTTATTTTTATGTGTATGTGTATGCGCCTGTGTGGGTTTATGTGCACAATGTGTATGCAGGTGTCCACAGAGACCAGGAGGTATTGGGTCTTGAACTGGAGTTACAGGCAGTTATGAACACCTTGATATGGGTCCTGGGAACCAGACCCAGGTCCGCTGGAAGAGCACTAAGCATTCTTAACCTCTGAACCATATCTCTAGCCCTAAGGAAGTTTCTGATTTCTTGTAGATGGTAGCCAAAAGACTTATCTTAGCACATAATATATTAGGATGTGGTGACTGAATCAGGAGCTGAATGACTGTCTGGAAGAGGAGGAAAGGGGCAGGTTCTCATTTCTATTTTGATTGATGGTTATTGCACTGTGTTGTCAGCTGTGTTGTATTTGATGGTGTTATTGCTGATGCATGTTGATGTAAGGCTTGATGAAACAGATTTTTCAGAGAAGATAAAGCTTCTTTTAGTAAATACAGTTCTCTTCAGCTTTTTTTTCCTCAACCAGCTAATGACCTGTAGATATTTATCTACTGATTCAATTCTGGCAAGAGTCTTGTAGAATAATGGGCACTATACTTTCATAGTAATCATTTGCATGTAAATAAAATACTATGAAAATTGAGTAACAACCAAAAATCTAGACCGTGGAAAAGGCAGTATTACCCCTGTTGGTGGAAGGCCCCAGGAGATTCTCTGCATAGTATCTTGAAGTCATAACTCAATTTTAGAGTGTTGGAATCTAAAGACCTGGAAAAGGACATCAGGGGACCAGGAGGTCAAGAGTGGGGCCTGCTAAACAGGTGAGCATCTTGCAGGCTGCTGTAAAAGCCAACTCCTTAGACATCAAGCAGGAATATGGTTAGGGAAGTATGCTGTTGTAGATTTTATGTGCCCAAGCTCACTATGACCAGCATCAGCTTTCCTGAATAAATCAGAACAGAAAAAAATCCTGAGGGACTATGTGAAAAGTTTTGACAGTTCAGGTAGTGAAGCAAAAGACAGAAGGGCAGAAACACACATACACATGGCAATGGTATATCATTCAGTGTCGAAATGAAATTAGCGATCAAGATATAAAGACATAGAAGAACCTTAAGTGTGTACTAAGTGAAAGAGGCCAATATGAAAAGGCTGCAAACTGTTGAAGATTGGTGGCTTCAGGCGGAAGTGGGTGAAAAGGCACAGTAGACAGAACTGTCATGAAATGGTTATGAAGGGTATATTTGCTCAAACTCATAGACTATAAAATACCAAGAGTGAACCTTAGAGTAAATTTTGGTCTTTGGGTGATTATAGTATCTCACTGAAGGTTCATTAATTGTAACAAATGTATCACTTGAGTGCAGAATAGTAGAGAGAAGCAGACAGGGACATACAGGAAAGTTCTGTAGAGATTAGTTAGATGGAAGTATAACACGTGTATATGAAATAAGTAATGCCCTATGGTAGCATATGCAACAAGGGCAGGGGGATGACACAGTGATAAAGGTGCCTGCTAGTCAAGACTGGCAGCCTGAGTTTGATCCCTGAAACTCATACAAAAGTGAAGAAGAGAACTGCTCCAGAGTTGTCCTCTGATCATCACATGTGCGCTGTGGCATGCATGCCTATACATACATCATATAGAATAGTAATAATAAATGAAAAACCCAGCAACTCACATGTTTCTTGTTTCGTTTGCTTTTTTCAAGTCAGGGTTTCTCTGTGTAGCCCTGACTGTCCAGGAACTTGCTCTATATATAGACCAGGCTGGTCTCAAACTCACAGAGATCCCTTTGCCTCCGCCTCCCAAGTGCTGGGATTAAAGGTGTGTACCATCACCACCCAGCTGCATCCAGAGTTTCTAATCTGCTGTTTAGATCCTTGTTTTCCATAAGCAGACAACATACAGTTATAAGACATCTGAGGAAAGTTCCTGACATGAGAAAGTGGAAGTAACTTAATATACAGAGGGGAAGATTTAAACACAAAAATCATTAATATCTACTTGAGAAAATTTCAGAAGAAAAAGAATCTTTAGGAGTTGAAAATATGAAAGCTGAATAAAAGGCCTGGAAGAATTGAGAAAATCCCCTTTAAGTATAACAGGAATATAAAGATAGAAAAGAAGGAGCAAGCAAAAGTCAAAGAACAATATGGGAAACCTAATGTTCAAATAAGAGAAAAACATCAAACAGAACACGTTACCAAGGAAATATAATAAATTTCCCAGCACTGAAAGCAAGGATAAAAATAGATTGTACAAGGACCCAACATGGTTAGATTTCAAAATGTCCATGAGACATCAGAAGGGTGGAAGCGGGTTGTACGCAGGAGCTGGAGCAGTCCCACATCTGACAATAGTAGCCTTTAAAAACCGGAAGAAAAGACGCTGGAGAGATGGCTCAGCTGGTTAAGAACACTGGTTACTATTCCAAAGGACTGGGGTTCAAATCTCAGCACCCACATGGCAGTTCACAGCTGTCTGTAATTGCCAGATGTTGGCACATGCCTTTAATCCCAGCACTTGGGAGGCAGAGGCAGGCGGATCTCTGTGAGTTCAAGGCCAGCCTGGTCTACAGAGTGAGACCAGGACAGCCAGAGATACACAGAGAAACCCTGACTCGAAAAAACCAACCAAAAAACTCTGAAGAAAAGCAGTTTCCAACCTCAAAGTCCATCTAAACACAACTGTTAGTCAAATATAGCTTCAAAATGGACACTGTTTTAAGATAAAATTTATCCCCACACATTCCAAAAAGCCGTTCTAGGATAAGCTCCATCAAAATGAAGGAACCAACAAAGTGAAAGACTGAACTACAGTAAACAGGGACCCTTGCAGCCAAGGAGGTCAAAGAAGCTCCAAGAATAATTGTTCTATGCTAGGCACAGAGAGCAGCCCACTGTGATGGAGCAGTGAAGCCATGTGAAATGACATTTGCCTGAAATCCCAGCACTGCAGAGGCTGCAGAGGCCAGAAGACCAAAAGTTCCATGATCAGACGGAGCTACAAAGTGAATTTGAGGCCACCTGGACATACAATGAGGCCTTGTCTCATAAAAACAAAACAACAAAGTCCAGTGGAGTGTTGAGAATTGCATCAGACCCTTAAAGATTGTCCTCATCACCTTCTGTTTGTGTTCTGGCTTTTGAAACTGTGTGTAACCCTAGCCCAGATTCTTGGTTTGTCTGGACCATACATTTATGGTGCACACATATGCTCTGATGTGTGTATACAAGCATATAACTATGTACACATACACATACCACAAGACAACCTTCTGTGTCATTTCCTCAGGCTCCACCTTTTTTTTTTCTTAATTTTGAGAAAGGGTCTCACTAAGTAGGCTGATTAGTCAGGAGTGGGGGTGGGGGTCCTACCTTTTTCTGCCTTCCTAGCTTTGTGTTTCTAAGAGTCAGCTGTCATACCTAGCTAGCTTTGTGTTAAACAATAGGTATTCACAGTCAAACTCTGGTCCTCATGGTCAACTGAATGTCTTCTCACCTCAGATGTCTTTGATATATCGAAGTTTATCCCTTCGCCTACTAAAGTGGTCTCTCAGTTCCCAGGACCTTCATCAGCTCACTACTGCCTGTAATTCCAGCTCCAAAGGATTTGATGCCCTCTTCTTGCCTCTGGAGCAACTCTACATCCAAACACAAAAACATCAATAAATAAAATTAACCTTTAAAGACGAAATCTTGTTTACGTCCAGGTTTTAGCAATAATGTGTGCACCTATTATGAATATTGATCTGCATTTTTTTGTGTGTAGACATTAAGGTTTCAACTCTGGGGTAAATAAACATCAAGGAAAACCAGGCATGGTAGTGCATACCTATAATCCCTATACTTAGAAAGCAGAGGCAAAGAGGATTATTATGATTTTGAGGCTGACTTGGCTTATGTAGTAGTGAAACTTTCTGAAACAGACGAACAGCACTCAACCACCGAGGAGCTTTTTGCTGAATAGTGTGATAGCCATATGTAGCTTCCTAAGAAGCTTCCAGCTGTTTCTCAGCATCACAGCATTGTGGTGGCTCACTAGTGCTCTGCTTTTTGACTATTGCCATAGGTTTATCATTGTGTTTTAGAATCTGGGTTTCCCTGAGGACATAGGCTGTACAGTGGCTTCTCATGAGCTTTTTGTCATTGCTGTTACATGTGTATCTTCTTGGAAGAGTTGGTAATCTGGCTTTTACTGTTGAGTTTTGAGTTGTTGGTATATTTTACATTATAGTCCTTTATTAGATGTGTCTTCCATGCGTATTTTCTTCCAGTGTAACTATTTGTCTTCTCATTTTCTTGGCATTGCCATTTGCAGAGTAGTAGTTTAAAAAGAGAAATTTCCCTGAGAGACAGGTACCCTGTAGCTCTATTGAAAATCAACATCAGCTTGTTTGAAGAGACTTTTATAGTAAAAGAGTAGTTACTTTTTATTTATTTATTTTTGGTTTCTCTGTGTAGCCATGGCTGTCCGGGACTCACTTTGTAGACCAGGCTGGCCTCGAACTCACAGAGATCCGCCTGCCTCTGCCTCCCGAGTGCTGGGATTAAAGGAGTATGCCACCACGCCTGGCTTTTTTTTTTTTAATTTTTAAAAGTGTTTTATTAGTATGTATGTGAGTATAAGTGCCCTTGTAGGGCAAAAGAAAGAAATGGATCCCTTGAAGCTCCAGGCATCTGTGAGCTGCCAAGTGGTTGCTGGGAACAGACCCAGGTCCTCTGGAAGAGCAGCAAATGCCGGAAACAACTGAGCCATCTCTCCATAAAAAAGTAAGGGCAGGTTACCAGCAAGACTCTAGAGCCCAGAATAGTTAAGATTGTAACAAATTGGGCATTGTCTTGTTTAATTGTTTTAATTTAAAGTGTATTATTTAGAATATTAGTCTCTGAACTGCATGCAACTATTTTATCATTTTAACTGAATTTAAACCGGGATTTCTAGAAATTCCAAATTGTTTTTACAGTTTTGTTGTATGTGGTGCCCAGACATAGATGCCAGCAAAATACCACACACATAAAGAAAAACCATCAAGATAAAAGCATATCATTTGATATTACCAGTTTCTGGATTAGAGTTGTTTGTTTTTGACATAGGGTCTTGCTAGCCTCAAAATTCCATTACCTTGCCTTAGTCTCCTGAGTACTGGGATTATAAATATACAGTGTGATATCCAACTTCTAGAACATTCTTTTAATTAAAAAAGCCTTTAATATAATTTAACAAATGTTTACACTTAAGCTATAACATTTAAACAGCAAATATCAGATGTACTTGCTTATATTCTTTTGCCTGTCACTGTCAGTAGAGAATGTCAGAAGGCCAATAAGAGTGATTATTTCTCATTTGAAGAAGAATAAAAATGGGGCTGGAGAGATGGCTCAGCGGTTAAGAGCACTGGCTGCTCTTCCAGAGGTCATGAGTTCAATTCCCAGCCACCACATGGTGGCTCACAACCATCCATAATGAAATCTGGTGCCCTCTTCTGGCCTGCAGATATACCTGTGGACAGAACACGGTATACATAATAAATAAATCTTAAAAAAAAGAAAGAAAAACCAAAAAAAAGAATAAAAATGAATTTTTTGAATTTCTAAAGTTTGCTTATTCACATCTTAGAACAAAAAAGTAGTAAAGCCTATTAGCTATGTATTGATATTAAAAGCTTTAGCACAAAGTTTTACACTTTAACAGATGTGTTAGTGTACATGTTGAATATACATCTGCTGACATTCTCAACTATTAGAGAGTTTTTGTGCTCAATGGAGCGGCATGACAACATTTCCTTGTTGTCCTAAGCGCCAGGGTTATTTGGGTACTGTTGCTGTAACTAACATGCCCAGAAGAAACCACTTAAAGGAGGACTCAGAACTCTCTACCTTGTTCTCTGAGATAATAGGCATTTGCTGCCACACCAGCGTGACTCTGTTCTGGCTCAAGAAGGTTCAGGCCATAGGTGCTTGGCACCATGTGCTTGAACAGACCATCATGGCAGTAGGAACATGGAAACAGACGAGAGCTGTTCACTTCATGGTTTACAACAAAGTAGGGAGTGAAATAAGCTGGCAGGGATAAGGTACCTCCAAGGTCCCTCCCTCTTACCTAGACCCCACCTTCTAATGTTCTATACAACCTTCCAAAATGCTATTGCCATCTGGGACTTGAAGTAGAAGCCTGTGTCTGGTGGTAACTTCAATTTAGTTCGTAACAGAGTACATTGTAGTTCTTGTAGTGTTTACTTCATTTTCACCCCTTTTTTAAATGAATGAATGTACACATACATGTGCACACAGAGATCAGAGGACACCCCTTAGGAGTTGGTTCTTTCTGTGGACTCTGGGGATTGAACTCAGGTCATAAGGGTTGGTAGCAAGGATTTTTACTCATGAAGTACCTCACCAGCTCTGTTTAGTTTTTGAGAGTCTCTCATTCTTGTAGCCTAGGCTGTCTTCAAATTCAATCCTCCTGCTTCAGCCTTCTTAGTGTTGGGATTATAGGCATGTACCATCATGCCCAATTTGAGTCTTATTTTGGAGAAGGGTGTAAGATCTGAGTCTATTTTCTTTTTTGTTTGCTTGGTTTTTGTTTTTTCGAGACAGGGTTTCTCTGTGTATCCCTGGCTATCCTGGACTCACTCTGTAGACCAGGCTAGCCTTGAACTCACTCGGGTGGTTGGGATTAAAGGCATGCGCCACCACGCCCGGTAATTACAGACAGTTGTGAACTGCCATGTGGTTGCTGGGTTGCTCTGTATTTCTGGGCCAGTTGCTAAATTTTCTTAGGAGATGTTATGTATTTAGATAACATAAACAAATGAAAAGTAGGCATAAAGCTCAGGTATTCTAAACATAGTAACAGTAAAATGTTTATTTGTGGGCTTAATTTTTGTTAAAATTAAGTCCTTTGGAAAAGCAGTGCTCTTAGTCGCTGAGCCATTTCTCCAGCCCTTCATTTTGTAAAATATAGATGTCTTAAAAACTTTAGAGTCAATTAGTTGTTAATCACAAAATAACTTGAGATTTTGATTAGGGTCTTCAATGTGTACATCAAATTTGGAGAAACTTGATCCAATTTGGAAGAACTTGGTCCTAACATAATTGAGTCTTCCTTTTCATTACTATGGAACATCCCTTTATTTATCTATTTCTTTGATTTTATGGTTTTAGATCTTGTACATACTTTGTTAGGTTAGATTTCTATCTAGGGATTTTATTTTAGGCAATGCTGGTGGAAATGGTTTTATGTTTGAAATTTCATATTGCATTTGTTCATGGCTGTGCTGTTTTTTTTTTTTTTTCCTTTTTTGAGACAGGGTTTCTCTTTAACAGTACTGGCTGTCCTGGAACTCTCTTTGTAGACCAGGCAGGACTTGAACTCACAGAGATCTGCCTGCTCTGCCTCCCGAGTGCTGGGATTAAAGCATGTTCCACCACACCCAGTTCATGACTGCCCTTTTTAATTTTTACATTTATTTTACTTTATGTGTATGAATGCTTTACCTGCTTGTACCTAGTAGAGGTCTTAAGAGCACATTGGATCTCCTGGATCTTGTTTTAGACCCTTAGGATAGTTGGAAAGGACTGCTGTGGGTCTTACCCTTTTCGTGATCGTAGCCGCAGTCTATGTATAGGCTGTTGTCGCGTCCCCCTCGACCAGCAAGGATGACGCAACTCGCAAAAGCTCTTCTCCAGCAGTTTATTCAGGTCCCTTGAAAACAGTCTTCCGAATGCCCGGGCAGACCCAACCCACAGGCTAAATACTAAATGAACAGCCAATCAAGTAAAGCCACGTGGTGCTATCTTAGAGGCCCACGTATGCGGAAGCAAGCCAGATCAGCAGTCTTAGCCAAATATAGACTTGTTTACCACTGAGAGCGCTCACCGTCGGGCTGGTGGAAGGCGGAAACCGGCGCCATCTTTAGGGCGCGGCACATCGCAGCTCTCTACAGATCCCCCTTTTTTATTTTTTCTAAAGTTGGTAGAAGTCCCTGGAAAGGCTACGTAATCCCTCTATCTGGGGATCTCACGGTGGGCCTGAGCCTGTAGGAGGGCGGTGCTCAAACTCTTACCCGTCTCTGGGTCAACCTCCCCACTCGGGACTTCCCTGTCTTAGGTGGCCGAGACTTACCCGTCTACTCCGTCATTGACTTGCCAGACCCTAATATCCGTGGAACGAATACCTCAGTGGGCAGGGACTATGCTCAGTGAAGATTTAAGGCTTCACGGCAGCGAGCCATGCCTGAGGGGACTGGCCCGCCTCAATGGCGACAAGGGCTTGTATAATCATGGCTGCATTACGCTTTTGTGTGGCTCTCATTTTGTAGATGCACCATAGGCAAACCAGAGAGGCTAGTATCATCAGTATCGCCAAAGAGCCTACGCCCGCCCACTCCTTAAGATGATTCATGGCTCGGAGGATCCATGTTGACAGTCCTTCAGCAACAGAGACATCAACCCGGGTGGAATTCACATGCACGATGGCAGTTCTCAGATTCTGCA
Source organism: Lophiomys imhausi (assembly GCA_907164525.1). Lineage (NCBI taxonomy): Eukaryota > Metazoa > Chordata > Mammalia > Rodentia > Muridae > Lophiomys > Lophiomys imhausi. The sequence continues at coordinate 784 of CAJQZJ010032362.1, read as the reverse complement.
TCAGCTTATCAAACTCGCCAGACCAATTTCCTATAAGATACTGAGAGAGTTGCTTAGACAAATTTGCAGCTACAGTATAATTTTGATATGGCACAGAGGTCACACACAAACCAGTCATTTTCCACTCATGGCCAATCTGGGCCACCTGCCACAATACATCCAAGGCCGTGGCTACATTGGCTGACACATTATTCAAGGTAGCAGCAGTCTGCACTGAGGCATCCAGGCTTCCAACCCCTTGTTCTTATAAGGGGTGATAGCTGCTTTACACTCCTTTGTACATTGCTCATACACAAGTTGTTTAATTAAGGGCATTGCCAAATCAGGGTCTCCAAATACCCTTCCAGCTGCTTCAACCATTATAGCCACGAAGTCTGAGAAAGGCTCCAGGGGATCTTGAATAACCTTGGTTAGATTGCCATTCACTTCCCCTTTGTTAGGCAATGATTTCTAAGCTCTGGTTGCGATTAAATTGATTTGCCCAAACACCTGAGCCGGATAGGCAATGTTAAGTTTCAAATTCCTAGCTAAAAGTAGCTCCTGAAGAGCCAGAAAAATTGGATGTGACTCAGACAATCCCATGATTAAAAATTTACTTCCGGTTCGCAATTTCCCCGCGAAACTTTACCTTTTGTTCGCTATCTCCGCGAAACTTTACCTTTTGTTTGCAATCTCCGTGAAACTTTACCTTTTGTTCGCAACTTCCCGCGAAGCTTTACCTTTTGTTCGCTATTTCCGCGAAACTTTACCTTTAGTTCGCAATTTCCGCGAAACTTTACCTTTT
>CAJQZJ010032350.1:0-12188 GCA_907164525.1 Lophiomys imhausi | reverse complement strand
TCATAGTAACTAACAAAACTCATTATGTAGCCAAACTGATCTTGAGTCTTTGGACACTACCTCCCAAGAGCTAGGATTACAGTCATTTATCATACCTCCCAAGACTTGGGATTATAGATATCCAGCCTAAATTCTACCATTCACAACAACATGAAACAATCTTAAAAGCATTGTGTTAAATGAAATTAGCAAGGAAATAAAAGACAGGAGTATCAGAAATGGATCAGCAGTTATGTGTGCTGGTTCTTCTGGAGAACCTGAGTTTGATTCCCAGCACCCACATGGTAATTCACAACTACCTGTAAATCCTCTTCTAGAGGATCTAGTGCTATTTCCTGGACGCTCTATGTATCATGCATGTAGGTGGTGGACATACTTGCATGCAGGCAAAACACCATATATATAAAATAAAATAGTATAGGAGAGAGAAGCCTTTTTTATTTGATAAAATGATTATATTTCTATACTCTGCTTTTTAATTTTTATTTTATTTATTCATTCATTTTATCATCCCATGTTCACAGCCCCCTCCCTCCTCTCCTCCCAATCCTACCCTCTGACCCTCTGCCCCCATGCCTCCTCCCCTTCTTCTTAGAAAAAGGATCCCACCTACCAACCCTCCCCAGCACTTCATGTTGCATCAGAAATAACTGTATCCCCTTCCACTGCAACCAGTTAATGCAGCCCAGTTAGAGGAAAGCTATCCAACTGTAGGCAACAGAGTGGGTGTCAGGGACTGCCCCTGCTCCAATTGCTATGGGGTCCACATAAAGATCAGACTGTCCCTTGGCTCCATGAGTGCAGGGGATCTGTATAAAAGTATCCCCATATTATGTAAAGTTTGATGATATATTCAAAGTGACAAAAAAAAACAAAAAAATCAACTATAAATATATTATACAATAAATTGTTCTTCAAAACCAAGAAAGATTTTCCTTGAAAAGCAAATGGTGGGGTTCATCAATAACTACAAGTGACAAACCAGTAACATTAACATTAAGAGAAATTTTCAATAATTGAATTTCCATGGATAAAATCAATAAGAAAACTCCAGATTTGGCAACTCTACATAACAAATAATCACAATAGAGAGGAAAAACATGTATAATATTTTCAGGACCTTAGATACAAGTCTTAATAATTGAAGGCTGAAATCATAGTGCTATCCACTAAATGAAGCAGATATCATGGACAGACGTCTATGTTAATGTACCTTCAAATATTCTTTCCTTTATTTTCACACAAACTATATGATTTAATCTGAACATTCACAGAGAAATCTCTGCCCATCACTTGAACCTTTTAAATATGTGCTCTAGGACTTTATACTGAATATATATTTTTTTATTCCAAAAGGAGCCTTTAATTCTCTATTTACCTGTCATTTTTTCATATGAATACATTTTGTGTTGCAATGTGTGTTTCTTTTTTAGCAATAATTTAAATTGGTGTACATTCATTGCACATGATAATGGGATATAGGAGCATTTTTTATATTATGCATAATGTATTTGAAGCATATATCCCCAAATTCCATAGTTATATTTTAGGAAAGGACATATTGATCTTTCTTAGGAGTTGGTTTTCTCCTATATGAAGAGGTATAGGACATATGTATAAAATACCAAATGATTTTGTTCTAGAAGGAACTTGTTTTTAAAAAGATATCTTGTTCTCCTTGCATGCTGTATGCTTAATTTTTCCATACACTCATACAATATGAACTCATCACATTCAGTTATAATACAAATATTTTTATCACAGTGGAAATAATAACAGAAGAGAAACTAGAACACTTACAAATAAATGGAAATTAGAATACATTAAAAAATAACTATAACATTGAAAACAGAAAATAAAGACAAATGAAAAAAATGTGTAAAAACATGTAACAAGACTGATATTAAGTTGGAAATATTATCTTCATATTTTCAAATATTAATAAATACTTATAACTTAGCAAGAAGAGTGATCTAATTATATTATGATCCAATAACTATTATGGAATTAGTAAAAATAACAAAGACATTAATTAGCAGAAAATAGGCTGGGAGATAACTCTGTTTTTATTGTTCCTGCAGAGTACCAGAGTTCAGTTATCAACACCCACTCCAGCAAACTCACAACCTCCTGTAACTTCAGTTCCAGGGTACTCAGTACCCACTAGCCTCCATAGCCACCCACATGCATGGATGGTAGCCCTATAGTATTGCTAGAGATTGCATACTGTAATACATCCAGTATAATTATTTTTCTTCAGGATTTAAAAAAAATTTTTGCTGACTGTGGTCTTTTGTACTTCCATTTTAATTTTGAAAGCTGTTTTTTACCTCTCTGGGAAGAACATCATGGGCAATTTTATTAGGATTGCGTTGAATTTGATGAATGGTCATTTTCCAAGCATTGAATCTTCTAACCCATAAGAATGTGAGGTCTTTCCATCTTCTAGTTTCTTCTTCAATTTCTCCCTTTGACATTTCAAAATATTCATGGGAGAGGTCTTTTACTTCTTTAATTAGGCTTATTTTAAGGTATTTTTGTGGTGTGTGTGAGGATGGGGGGGTGCAAGACTTTGTTTTTCTGTGTAGTCCTGGATGTCCTGGAATTCTCTCTATGGAACAGGCTGGCCTCAAACTCACAGAGATCTACCTGTCTCTGCCTCCAGAGTGCTGGGATTAAAGATGGGTGCCACCACCATCTTGTTGTTCCAAGATATTTATAAGGTTATTATGAGAGGATTTGTTTCACTAATTTCCCTCTCATTGTGTTTGTTGTTGGTGTAAAGAAAGGCTTCTGACTGTTGTATATTAATTTCATATCCTCCAAAGGTGCTGACAGTGTTTATCAGTTCTAAGAGCTTTCTGGTAGGATCTTTAGAATCTCTCATACATGTATAATCATATGGCATGCATTTAGTGATAAGAGTGAATATATATTCTTACTCTTACTATGCACAAAATCAGTTCCAAGTAGGTCAGAGACATCAAGATAAAACCTAAAGCTCTAATCAAAATACATTGTATAATGTATGAAACATGAAAAGCATAAGTTAAAGCTATTATTTTAAAAATGCTGAAACTTCTAGAAAAAGGTAAAGCATTTAAAACACTATATAGACATAGGTAAGGGCTTTCTAAATAGAACGTACTTCACTCGAGAAATAAAGGCCAACCATGGGCAAATGGAACTGATGAATCTGGATGAAACTAAAAAGAAAAAGAAAACTTGTTTGCAGCAAAGGAAATGGTCAATCAAATAAAGACACATACCCCATAGAATGGGAAAAAATTTTAATAGGGATATATTTTAAAATGAGAAAAATGAATATCTAATAAATATTCTAAAATATCTTTGATATCATTTATCCATCATAGAAATGCAGATTAAAACTACCTTGGGATTTATTACTGCCCCATTCAGAATGGATATCATAGCAAAAATAAAAATAAAAAACACAACAAATGTTGGTATAGACATAGAGAAAGAGAAACTTTTGTTCATAGTTGATGAGAGTGTGAACTGGTACAGTCACTATGGGAATCAGTGCTATATTTTCCTCAAAAAAAGATAGAAATAGAACTATCATATGAATCAGCTACATCACTCTTAGGTGTATATCAAAGGACTCTACATCCTACAACAGAGATACTTGCTCATCCATGTAAAGTGATGCTCTATTTACAATAGCTGATAAATAATCAGCATTGATAACTACCAGTGGATGAATGATTAATAAAAATGTGATACATGCAATTTTATTCACCATTAAAGAAAAGGTAAACTATCAGGTATGTAACTGGAAATAAATTATACTGAGTGATATAAGCAAGACCCAGAAAGACAAACATAACCTGTTCTTTCTCACATGTGGATCCTATCTTTGAATAATTAGATCTTTGTGTTTAATTTAGAGATTTAGAGTACTTGTAGTATCCAACAAACTAAAACTGGTCATTGTAGAAGATTGTCTTAAAAAGGGAAAGGGTGGTTTCAGAATCAACTAGCCTGTACTCATAGGTGCTCACAAATACTAAACTGACAATCAGGGAGACTGTATGGGTTTGACATAGGTCCTCAACATATATGTTATGGTTGTGTAACTTGGTGTTCTTGCAGGAGTCCTAACAGTGGGATTTAGGGGTGTCTTTGACTCTTTTAACTGCTCTTGGGACCCTTTTCTTCCTACTGAATTGTCTTGCCCAGCCTTTCTATGAGGGGAGGTGCCTAACCTTACTGCAACTTGATATGCCATGTTTGGTTGATATCCCTGGGAAGCCTGCACTTTTCTGAAAGGAAGCAAAGGAAGAGTGGGAGACAGGGAAGGGAGGAGAGACTGGTATGGGAGAAGGGGAGGGAAACTGCAGTAGAAATGTTATATATGAGAGAAGAATAAAAAAAAATTTAAGAAGAAAGGGTTATTCATAGATCATATGTAAAATGAAAGTTGAATGGGGGAAAACTAGGAGTAGAAAAGCATACCAGGAATGAGGGTGGAGGATGAGGAACAGAGGAACAGGAGGGAGAAGTTAACTAAAATAAAAGGTGTACAAAAAAAACTACATGTAAACCCACTAATTGGTAAAAGTTTAAAATTAGAAGGAATTTATCTTGGAAGCTATGCTTGAATCTGGCACCTTAGACCACTTGGACATCCTGACAGGAATTTATCTTGGTTTTTGACAATGCTGTTTCCTAAAGCCATGGGATTTTAAATAAAAATCTTAATGTCAGGTATGATATGTCTCCTATGTTTCTAAATATACTTTAGCAGAAAAAAAATGATTAGTGTTGCTTAATAAAAAATAAAGCACCACACTTTTGTTTGCAAAAAATCATGGTGTCCCGTTTTTCTTTCCAAGGCCTATTTATTGTTTCACCATTGTAAGAAACTAAGTGAATATAACCCACCCTGTTTTAGTGAATAAAGTGACTTTCTCTGCTTAACTATTTAATGGAAAGTAATCTATCGTTTCCATTATTAATTCTCATCATTTACTTATTCTTACATTTTGACATTATCAAGTGTTGTCTTTTGATTATGATTATAAATTCTGGAAGAAAGGAAGAGAAGGAAGAAAAGAAGGAAGGAAAGAGGGAAGGAAGGAGGAGGTTTTGAATACCTGAATACCTTATTTAATGAAGCAAACTACATTCTAATATCCATAACACAGGTCTATTTTGTCTACTTTAATGCATTCATTGGCTAAGAATTTACATCAAAATGTAAATCCTCATCCTCTTTTGAAATTTATTTCCTATTATAGACAACACTAAAGGAAAGCAGGCTCTTATATATGATTCCTAAGGACAATTTTCTTCAGATAAAGAAAATTTTTTCCAAAGATACTATAATTAAACTGTAATAACTTCACATCATGTGTGGAAAGTTCAAACCCAGTAAGTGTGGTTACTTTGCTCAGACTCATGGTCCTTTTTTCTTCTTTACAACTTATTTTAAAAGAGGCATAGCTGCACATTGCTTATTTCTTTTTATAGTACTGTTAGTAAAACATCATTGGAGTTGGTTAGATAATCCTGGGTTTCATTTATATCTGAAGAATTGCAGATGCACTATATTACCCATTTACCTATCTGTAAATTTTTATCTGTCTGTTTGTCTGTCTTTATGGCTTAAGTAGCATTTTCAACATATTAGTCAAACTGAAGGCATGATTAAGTCTTACTTATCTGATGTATCAGTTATCTGATTTATCTGTTAGAAATTTTCATCTATATGCCAAAGTCATTTCAAAGGGGACTCCAAGTAAGCTTGTGTCCTAAACAGGAACATAGACTTTGTTACTTGTTAGTGTGTCACTCTGACCCAATGGAGCTGCCATGTAGGCCCCCAGTGCAAGAGGAAGCTCTTAACTCTCATATAACTGCTGAACTGAAGGGAGCTGATATGTAGGGCACCCCACACTGGAGGAGTATGATAGAGGTGAGAAGGGAGAGAGGGTAGGAGTGTGAGAGTGTGGACCTGGGAGGGGTGGAGGGTGGGGAATGTGATGGAGATATAAATGAAAGTAATAAATAAACATAAAAAATAGAAATTGAATTTCAATTACCATGGATGGAGAAAACAAGATATTCCACGACAAAAACAAATTCAAACAATATCTACCCACAAATCCAGCTCTATAGAAGATCCTAGAAAGAAAATTCCAACTGAGAGAAGGTAACTACAGCCAAGAAAACACAGGACACAAATAATTCTACTTCAGCTAAGCCAAAAGAAAAACCTAAAGCACTTCAACCACCTACATCAAAATAGCAGGAAATAACAAACTAGGATCAATAATATCCCTCAACATCAATGGAATCAACTCACTAATAAAAAGACAGATGCTTACAAAATAAATCCAGAAACAAGACCCATCATTTTGCTGTGTAAAAGAAATGCACCTCACTAGCAAAGATGTTCTCTACCTCAAAGAAAAGGGTTTGGAAAAGGTTTTCTAAGCAAAGGCTCCCAGGAAGCAAGCTGGAGTAGCCATTCTAATATCTAATAAAATAGACTTTCAACCTTAAATAATCAAAAAATATAGGGAATGACACTACATACTTGTCAAAGGAAAAATCCATCAAGATGACATCTCAATACTGAATATCTATGCCCCAAATACAAAGGCACCCACATTTGTAAAAGAGACTCTACTAATGCTTAAACCACACATCAATCCCCACACAACAATAGTGGGAAACTTCAGCACCCCACTCACAACAATGGACAGTTCATCAAGGCAGAAGCCAAACAGAGAAATAATGAGACTAACAGAGGCCATGAATCAAATGGACCTAACAGATATCTATAGAACATTTCACCCAAATTCAAAAGAATATACATTTTTCTCAGCACTTCTTGGAACTTTCTCCAAAATTGACAATATACTGGGTCACAAAGCAAGCCGCAACAGATACAAGAAAACTGAAATAACCATTTGTATTTTAATCAAACCATCATGGCCAAAAGCTGGAATTCAACACCAACAGAAATACCAAAATGCCTACACATTCATGGAAATTTAAAAAAAAAAAAAAACTCTCTTTTGTGTCGATGACTATTGTGTCAGGGAAAAAATAAAGAAGGAAATCAAAGACTTCCTAAAATTCAATGAAAATGAAGGTACAACATACCCAAACCTATAGGACACAATGAAAGCAGTGCTACGTGGAAAATTCTTTTAAAAAGAAAATTGTGACAGCTCATATTAACAACTTAACAGCTGAACTGGAAGACCTAGAAAAAAGAAACAAACACTCCCAAGAGGAGCAACCAGCAGGAAATCATCAAACTTAGGGCTGAAATCAACAACTTAGAAACAAAAAGAACAATACAAAGAATTGACGAGACAAGAGTTGGTTCTTTGAGAAAATCAACAAAATAGACAAACCCTTAGGCAAACTAACTAAAAGGCAGAGGGAAAATGACAAAATCAGAAATGAAAAGGGAGAAATAACAACAGACATCAAGGAAATCCAAAGAATCTTTAGGTCTTACTTCAAAACCCTGTATTCCACAAAATTTGCAAACCTAAGTGAAATGGACAACTTTCTTGATAGATTCCACCTACCAAAGCTGAATCAAGACCAGATTAACAAATTAAACAGTCCTATAACCCCTAAGGAAAAAGAAACAGTCATTAAAATCTCCCATCCAAAAAAAAAAAAACAAAAAACCCACAGGGCCTGATGGTTTCAGAACAGAATTCTACCAAACCTTCAAATAAAAGCTAATACCAACCAACACTCTTCAAACTCTTTCACAAAATAGAAACAGAAGGAACACTGTCAAACTCATTCTATGAGGCCACAATCACCCTGATACCTAAACCACACAAAGACTCAATAAAGAAAGAGAATTTCAAACCAATTTCCCTTACAAACATAGATGCTAAAATACTCAACAAAATACTTGCAAACCAAATCCAACAACACATCAAAAGTATTATACATCATGATCATGTAGGCTTCATCCCAGAAATGCAGGGCGGGTTCAACATATGAAAATCTATTAGCATTATCTACCATATAAACAAGCTGAAAGAAAAAAAAAACACATGATCATCTCTAACACCCCTTCATGCTAATGGTCTTGAGAGAACTGGCATACAAGGACCATACCTAGAAATAATAAAGGCTATATACAGCAATCCAGTAGCCAACATCAAATTAAATGGAGAGAAACTTAAAGCATTTCCCCTAAAATCAAGGACAAGGGAAGGATGCCCACTCTCCCATACCTCTTTAACATAGTACTTGAAGTTCTAGTCAGAGCAATAAGACAACTAAAGGAAATCAAGGGGATACAACTCAGAAAAGAAGAAGTTAAATTATCCCTATTCACAGATTATGTGATAGTATACGTAAGTGACCCCAAAAATTGCACCAGAGAACTCCTACAGCTAATAGACTCATTCAGCAAGGTGACTGGATACAAAATTAATAAAAAAAAGGTAGACCTTTACACAAAAGATAAATGGGCTAAGAAAGAAATTAGGGAACTAACACCCTTCACAATAGTCAAAAATAATATAAAATACCTGGAGGTAAATCTAACCAAGCAAGTGAAAGACCTGTACAACAAGAACTTCAAGTTCTTGAAGAAAATATCAAAAGATGGAAAGATCTCCCATGTTCATGGATAGGTATAATCAACATAATAAAAATGACCATCCTAAGAAAAGCAATATACAGATTCAATGCAATTCCCATCAAAATATCAGCACAATTCTTTACAGACCTTGAAAGAATAAGTCTCCACTTCATATGGAAAAAAAAGAATAGCTAAATAAATCCTGTACAATAAAACATCTGGAGGTATCACCATCCCAGATTTCCAGCTATACTACAGAGTAATAGCAATAAAGACAGCATGGTACTGGTATAGAAACAGAGAAGATGATCAATGGAATCAAATTAAAAACCCATAAATAAACCCACACACCTATGGTCACTTAATTTTTGACAAAGAAGCCAAAACCATACAATGGAAAAAGGACAGCATCTTCAATAAATGGTGCTGGTCTAACTGGATGTCAACTTGTAAAAGAATGAAATTAGACCCATACTTACCACCTTGTACAAAACTTAACTCCAAGTGGATCAAAGACCTTAACATAAAACCAAAAACACAAAATCTAATAGAAGAGAAAGTGGGGAAAAGCCTGGAACTTATTGGCATAGGTGACAACTACCTGAACAGAGCTCAGGCCCTAAGACCAACAATCAATAAATGGGACCTCATGAAACTTAAAAGCTTCTGTAAGGCAAAGGACACTATCATTAAAACAAAATGGCAGCCTACAGATTGGGAAAAAATCTTCACCTACCCCACATCTGACAGAGGGCTAATATCCAAAATCTATAAGAATTCAAGAAATTAAACACCAGCAAACCAAGTAATTCAATGAAAAAATGAGGAACAGATCTAAACAGAGAATTCATTAAAAAAGGAATCTAAAATGAACAAGAGAAACATGAAGAAATACTCAACATAATTAATCATCAGAGAAATGCAACTCAAGACAACTCTGAGATTCCATCTCACTCCTGTCAGAATGGCTAAGATCAAAAACTCAAAAGACAGCATATGCTGGCGAGGCTGCGGAGAAAGGGGAACACTCCCACATTGATGGTGGGAGTGCAAGCTTATACAACCATTATGGAAATCAGTCTGGTGATATCTTAGAAAACTTGGAATAGCTCTACCTCAAGACCCAGCCATACCACTCCTGAGCATATATACAAAAGATTCCTCACCAATCCACAGGGACAACTCCTCAACTATGTTCATAGCCACTTAATTTGTAATAGCTAGAAACTGGAAACAACCCAGATGTCCTTCAACTGAAGAATGGATAAACAAAACTGTGGTACATTTACACAATGAAATAGTACTCAGCTATCAGAAACAAGGAAATCATGCAATTTACAACCAAATGGATGGAACTAGAAAAGATCATCATGAGTGAGCAAACTCAGACTCAGAAAGATACACATGCCATATATTCACTTATAACTGGATTTTAGCCATATAGTACAGGATAACAATCCTACAATCAATAGACCCAAAAGAGCAGGAACAGAGACTTGGTTACCTGTCAGTGGGAAGCCTCACCCTAGTGGAAGTGTCATGTATGCCTCCTGTGCAAGAGGAGGCTCTTAGACCTCATGTGACTAACGAACTGATGGGGGCTGATTCACGAAGACACCCCACTACAGAGGGATGGGATGGGTGGGAGAGGGGGTATAGGGTGGGAGGGAGGAGCCAGGAGGGGGTAGAGGGAGGCAATTGAGACATAATGAAGTAATAAATAAATGTTTTTTTAAAAGTAGCCATATATCTTTCCAGTTTCTAAATATGCTTTTTGTCTTCATGATTAACTCATATGCCTGTATTCCTGTGTTCATGGAAGACCTATTATGAAACTTTTCCCAGAAAGATTCAGCAATGAGACTGACTTATTTCTATGTTATTTTTTATGGTTTTGAGAACTTAAAAAACTGTTTTCAAGGAATCATCAAAGATTTCACCTGTTTTTCTGAAATGACATGTGAAAATACATATATGTGTCATGTGTAAAAATGATGTATAAGAGTCTTGAAACTTGATGAGGAACTAAATATTAAGTACCTCAAAGAAAAATAATAATCATGCATAAAAGTAATGAATATATTTCTTACGTAGATCCAGGTATGCTATAATAAATATATTAATGTACATACACATGAATATATACATATAGATTATACACACACATACACACATTACCTTGGATTTTTCATAACTTGTCTTCATTGTTCACTGTTATATATTCTCTCTCTGTGGCTTTATTTTTTTCATCTATGCAATGGAAATGCTTCATGTTGTAATTTTTCTATGTAGCCTAAGAACTATGACATTTCCTTTAGACTACTATAATAGTATCCCTGATTAAAATATTATAATTTTTTTAGTGAAGTTGGGATAACACAAATTTCTGATCTCAGTCCAAGAAATAAACAAGCTTTTATCATCCTTTGGCTGAAAACATTAACCTTATTTCATGTTATTCTCCCCACATGTACCTACAAATTAACAATGGGTATCTTTGGGTTTCTCAAATTTATAAGCTCTTTATCACATTAAAGTCTTCCCAAACCTCTGCATTTTCTCATATCTATCATATATTTAGAGGAGAAAAAAATCAACAATCAACATTTTTAAATGCACACAAACTATAAAATGTATTTCTACAATGCAACTAATAACTAATTTTCCATATATAGAATTATAAAAAATGTTTATGAAAAATTTATATTATAGGAATATACTCAACTTAGCATCACTAAATTTACTCTTTTTTATCAGTTCAAATCTTTCTTATATCATCAATTTTTTCTTATTTCAGTTTATCTTCAAGTAAAGAATTTTTAGAAAAATACACTTATACACATGATTTTGTAGATATAGTTTGTGTTCATAAGGTGATGTGACAACTTACCTGATATCATCAGGAAGCCACCTTCAACTTTATAAAATTCAGCACTGGCAAAGTGCACCCATACACCAGCAGAAATCCCCTGATAGACCAGAAACTGCACCTAATATAAGGAAGATTGTCCAAAAGCCTCTTTATACTAGAAAGTGAGGGGAAATACTATGTCAGAGCATACTGTGGAAAATTAGGGCTGACACCTGATATCAATCTATCATTAATACAAGCAACAAGTTTGTTTTAATCGTTATTCTTCATTTGTCACCTAGTATATCCTATTTATCTTTCCAAACACATATAAGGTTATCTTTCTCATTAGATTTCTTTTTTTTAATAATTTATTTTTTATTTCTTCAAGTTACATCTCAATCACAATCCCCTCCCTACTACCCCTCCAGTCCCACCCTTCCACCCTCCTCCCCCTCAACCCCCCATCCTCTTCAATTTTTTTTTTTTTTAGTTTAAGGTATTTCTTTTTCCCCCCAACAGCTCTCCCTTCCAGTCCAACAAATGGTTCTTTCTCTTATAACTATAAATAAAATACAAAACAACAGAAATAAATAGGCCACAATTATGAGAGTTATATGGTTTAGCATACATTCCCAGTGTTCAGTCCATATGTATTTGGCACCTGACTTTAACATTCTACTATCTAACCATCTCCATGAGTTTAAAGTTCTATATCTAACTCAGCTTTCATACTAACTT
>CAJQZJ010032348.1:4516902-4532254 GCA_907164525.1 Lophiomys imhausi | reverse complement strand
TGTGTGTGTGTGTGTGTGTGTGTGTGTGTGTGTGTGTGTGTGTGTGTGTTTTGAGTGTGAAATGAGTTATAAACTCAGCAGGAATTTCTGTAAAACATTTATTAACAATTGTTGTTTATATTAATTACATGTTGACATGACATGGACAGACTGGATTAAGTCATATTATGAAAATTAATTATAGCTGTTTCTATTTGTATCTTTAATGTGACTGATAGAAAATTTAAAATTGTGTATGTGGATTGTATTATGCTCCTATAGGAAATATACAGTTTTGGGGAGAGGTTTAAGACTTACAGACCTTGCTTCAAAGTACTCCAACTTAGTTGTGCATCATGTAGTGCACCCCAACTTCAGTTCACATATAACAAGAGAGTGGGAAACTGGGAATGGAGGCTGGGGAGTCAAGGCTTCTTAGAAGAGTCATAAGGTGGGCTGGAGAGATGGCTCAGCCGTTAAAGGCTAGGCTCACAACCAAATATATAAGAAGAGTCATAAGGAAACTGTGCATTTGCATTTCTTCCCATAGGGGCATTTCCACTCTTACCTACCCAGGTCAAGGAAAGAACTTATGAGGGCCACTTGGGGAACAGCATTGGGATGCTCTTGAGCTTACAAGACATGAGATGTTACTTACTTGTGGCCTCAGAAACTAAGTAAATGCTATCTGGAGCTGCCTGGGACAAGACAGTTAGAGATATGCATGCAGAGTTTTATGGGGGAAAGATCTTATGCTTTCTCCACAGGCCAAGCTTAAGCCAGTACAATCTGCCAACCTTGAAAAGATTCCATCCTAGTGCCTTGCCTGTTTCAATGAGATGACTCCACCAGAGAGTCTCAATAGAGGATAGTACCAAAAATGGGAGTTGAGAGAAGTGGAACCAGACCACCTGCCAATGAATGGCCTGTTCATCTCAGGAGACAATGGGGCACTGCCATACCTTACAAAGCATTCCCAGACAAATTACAAAATTATTCTGAAAGATATAGTCAGTATTTGAAACTGCCACATCAAAAGTACCAATGCGGTGCATGAAAGCAATTAGAAATAAGCACAGTTAGACCCCCTTGGCATGTCACCTGCCAGCCTTTCTCCAAGTCCAGCCCTGAAAGAGCCAAACAGGCAGCAGGTAGAATTTAAAAAGAAAGAAACTGAACCAATCTCTTTTTACCCTGTCTCATGCATGATGAGATTTACCTTGAAAAGAGAAAAGACAACTTAAGACTCGGGGTTCAAGTTCTGATAGTAGTTCTCAGATTTTGTTAACTACAAATAAAAGAATAAAATACCAACAACCTATCCAACACTCACTGAGATTTCCTATATATGTTTTCTAGCGACAGAGATAAGAGGTCACACAGAACAGTCTTAAAAGGTTATAGTAAGAAAAAAGACCTTATAGTCTTTCATAAATGAGTCACAGATAACCTTGTACAAGCCAAACCTGAAATCAGAATAGTGATCATAGACAATGGTACAATTAGCATTTCATATGCTAAGCCTATCCTAAGCACTTTATATATACTTTATCATATTTAATACCTTCTCCTCTTTCATTGATGGGCTAATAAGGAACTTGGGGTCAAGTCAGCTGCTAGAAAGCAGTAGACAGAGGTAGAGAATTCTGCCCCGACTCTAAGGCTTTTGCTTTTAATCACTGTGTTCTACAGCCTGCGCAAGTCATGGATCAAGTGAGATCTCTGAAAGACCTTTGTAAACTGTAAAGTGCTACTACAAATGTCTGTCATCACTTATGTTCATTGCCAGGCTCCAAAACAGAACACAAGTACAATGGACCCTGCAGCTACCATCAGTATCATCCAATGTGTATTTAGCAGCCCCAGGTGTACTAATCTTTCCAAACAACATGGGAAATATTTTGCTCCTCTCCTGAAAAGGCTTTTAAATTATGCTATGCCAGTAAATTTGGTTTTCTATTTTCAAAGTATACTAGTGAACAGGCCTCAAAGAGCATACACTTATGTCCATCCTCAGATAAGCAAAGATATTTCTTCCCAAAGTCCATGTGCATTCAGTGATAGGAGCAGGCACTGTGGTACTTTTAGAGCAGAAAGGACCATGGGATGTGGTGTGGGAAGTTGCGACCCCAGGGGTGGCTTCTGCTTCTTTCCATGACTTAAAGCACCTTAGAGAAGTCACACAATTTCTGCATTTGTGTGTCTACTTTGGAAAGTGAACCTCCTGCCTGGCAGTCCTGGGGTAGACCAGATGATTCTGTTCCAACAGTTGTAATTCTGAATGCCACTTTGCAGCATGCCAGCCTGTCTTTATCCCAAGAGACAGAACAAATTAAAAATAAAGAGCATGTTATTAAAGCACTAATAAGACATCATGGAGCCAATTTTTAAAGAATGCTAAGATATCATAAATCCAGTAGATGATAACAAGGTTTGTACTTCCTACACAGCTGGGAGAGACTGTACAAAAGAGAGCAGAGTCTGTTCTTCTTCCTCCCAGCTACACTTCCTCCTCCTCCCCACCACTATGGTTCCCTCTCTGCTAGTAACCAGTAATGACTGAGAGGTCCAGGGACCTCTCCTTTCCCCTATTTCTTCTCTGTAGTTCTACTGACCTATTGTGGAGTTATTTGACATTTGATTGACATGCATTATTTGTATATAGTGAGAGATTTCATAAGGACATTTCCATATAAGTACATCATGTAGTCTAACCATGTTCCTCCTATACTGTCCCCTCACCTTTCCCACACCTCCAATTTCCCCCTGTTCTTCTGGATGGTTTTGCTTCTATTTTTATTATACATGCATATATGGTTTTGTGTATCTATATAAATCTAGGACCCTCAAAGGAAAGAACATGAGATATTTCCCTGAGTTTGACTTAATTTATTTAGTATGGCAATCTCCCTTTGGACCCATTTTCTTGACATAGTTGCATTCTTTGTGACTTAATAAAATCCATTGTGTATATATATCATGTTTATTATTTTCAATTTTGTGTGTGTGTGTGTGTGTGTGTGTGTGTGTGTGTGTGTGTGTGTGTTTTGGGAAGGGACAAGTGCTAAGGAGAAGAATAAAACAAGTAATTATCTGAAATTATATTCCTACCAGAAGTATATGAGAGTTCCCTTTTGTCTGCATCCAGACCAGTGTTTTTGTTTTTTGGGTTTTGTTTTTGTTTTTCATGATTGTCATTGCTATTGAGGTAAGATTACTCTTAATGTAGTTTTAATTTGCATTTTTCTGATGGCTAGTGAAGGTGTACCATCTTTTGAGAACTGTTCATTTCATTAGTTCATTTATTTACCAGACTGTTTGATTTCTTGGTTATTTAGTTTCTGACTGCTTTAAATACTATAGATATTAATATTCTTTCATATGTGTGGTTAGCAAAAATTTTCTTCCATTCAGTAGACTGTCTCTTCCCCCATATTGTATGCTATACAGAAGACATTAATTTTTTAGATTTATTTTCTTTAATTTAAGGTGTATCTTCCCCCCCAACATCTCCCCTTTTTAGTCCAATAAAATGCTCTTTTTCTTATAATAATAAATACAATATAAAACAATAAGAACAATTGTGAAAATTATAACATATAACATACATTCCCAATGTCCAGTCCATATGTATTTGGCAACTGATAACAATATTCTATTATCTATCTATCTCAGAGTTTAAAGTTCTATACTTAACTCAGTTTCCATCCTAACTTTCATTGCCAACTTAAAAACATCTTCTTAGACCTAGAAAATCCTTTTAATTCCTAAACAACTTAAAACTTAACTGTGAGACTGGAACTATGTAGTCTTTGACCACATCAGAGACCTGAGAAGGATAAATATATCTGAATATACAGGAAGTGCAGAGCAAGCAGCTTCCAAAACTAAGAAATGACAGACAACTGGCTGCCTGCAAAGTCCCCAATTTCTCTCTATAACATTGGAGCATCTATCATCAGCCTTTTGGCCCAGTATCTCTGACAGACATTAATCTTTTAGATTCATTTTTATTATTTTATATGCATGCATGTCTTGCCTTAATGTGTGTCTCAGACCACACATACTGGTGCTTTTTGAGGTAGTGAGCCTCCATGAGTGTGCTGGGAATTAAACCTGGGTCCTTTGCAACAACAAGTGCTCTTAACCACTGAGCTGACTCTGCAGTCCTGACATTAACTTATTAATCCATTCCATGTATAATTATCAAGAGTTATGTGAAAGAAAAAAAACTTGTTGACAAAAGTCCCTGGCTCCATGAAATTCACCTTTCAGGGAAAGAGGCAAATTAAACAAATACCCATATGCAGATGTATGTCAGAAAGAGACAAATTTAGTATACAAAAAGTAAAAGAGGTAAGTGGAAGGAAGTACAGCAGGGAGGGAGTGGGTTGTGGAGTTACAAAGCTTTATTTTAAGCATGGCATTTGAATATACAATGGAGGAAGGGAGGCAACAGGACTGTGGGCATCACACATGCAAGGAAATGAAGCAGGAGTCTGCATGATCTCTATACACTATGTAACATTTTCACCTAATTATCAGTATATACATTGACTTAGGGCTGCATAACCAGACTGTATGTTCTGTTACACACAAGAAAGCATTTGCTGTTTCCAGCTATGCTTTCTTCCAGGAAATAAGCAGCCCATCCAGTTTTCTACCACAGTGACTTGTGAGAAGAACATGGAGACTTTTACTTGATTTAACTGGTATTTGTTAGGATCTCGTTTTGTCAACATTGGCCAGCAGTGTCATTCTTTTTTTTTTTTTAACTTCCGGTTACATCTCCATCGTAGTGTCCTCTTTCCACCCCTCCCAGTCCCACCCTCCCACCCTCTACCCCCTAACCCTTCCATCCCACTCCTCTGGAGTGGAGTGTCCCTACATAACAGTCCTCCGCCCCAGTTCAGCAGTCATATGAGGGCCAAGAGCCTCCTCATACACTGGGGCACTGTCATTCTTAGAGTTTAGATTACACCTGGAATCAGGGAAGGAAGGGGTTAGGATTATATTCTGTTTGTAAAGATAATTATGGCTTCAAAGAGAAAAAGGCCAACTGTGAAAGAAGATAAGACAATTTAGTGACTATGAAAAGGTATATTATAGCAGAAGATAGGAATGAAAGGAGGTGACAAAGGGGGTTACAATGGAAACCATTGCAGGAACTAGCTAAGATGGAGTCGAGAAGCCACCAAGAGAAAAAGACTTATGCAAGACTCCAGATGTTGCCTGGGAATATAGAGTTCAGTCATCTTCTAAGTGCACCCATCTGGAAGAGTTGGTTTTTGCAGAGAGGATGCTTATCTTCAGAATCTTATTTTAAAGACTAGGTATGTAAACTCTCCTGCTGACCTCTATCAGTCACAAAGCCCCTACCACATAGCACCTGCTCTTCTTCCTCTTCACAATAACAGGTCTCTAGAAAAGGATTTTATCAGTTCCTCAGAATGCTGATTTAGAGATACCTAAGTCCATACCTCTCAGACTACAACTTCTAAGGCCCAACTTTTTCAATTTATGAATTTGGACAGATACATAGAAAGCAAATGAATTGACAACACTTGATGACAATATAAGAAATAGAGGTGTAAGAGAGCCACTGCTCACAACATCTGGTCTTGTATCATGTGATGGGAAAAATGTGGACATCATCAGGCAATGAACAGAAAAAGAGACACACAATATTCTTAATCTTTATTTTTTTGTGGGGATAGGACTTTGGAATAAAGATGAAAGGACAAATGTTACAAGAAAAATATAAGATTAAGTATCCAGCACCTTGGCAGATAATCAGAGATGCCTGCCCATTGTGTTAATTGTCAGAGTCTCATGTATAGAGAAGGAATTAGTTCTTGAGCTTCTGATTTGTGACTCGTGCAGTTGAAACAGTCTATTAGAATGCCTGCTTCCTAAAGACATTCACAGGAATAAAGGAAGGTCAAGGGTAAAATCTGAACACAAACCATATGAGTTACTTGTCTCATCACTGTGACCACAATTCTTGGCAGAAACAACTGAAGGGAGGAAATATGTATGTTGGCTCACTGTTTCAGAGGACTCAGGTGGCCAAGGCATGGTGGAGCAGACCAGTTCATCATCAAACCAAAATCCCAGGGAACTGACCTGAGATTATACGTTCCCAAGGATCTGCCCCAACTGAGCTACATCTTCCAGCTAGGCTTCACCTGCCAGTTTGCAGAACCTCCAAAAGTAGAGCCACCAGCTGGACCAATCACTGCAAACACGTGATTTGATGGCATTTCATATTGAATTCACAACACCAATACTTAAGAGACGAGAGGAAGAAAAGGAGAATGAGAATGGATAGCCAAAAATGAAAGGGCAACATCCATATAAGGGACACTATGGGAGGGAAGAAAAATAAAAGGTTTCACTGATTGATAATGATGTTAGGTGAATTCAGACATGACGGCATAAAATCCTCATCAAGAACTTTCTGAGCACCCATTGTGTGCCTGGTATTATGTGAGCCGAGGAGAAACAGTCTATGGAGGTACAGATTCTTGACACCTGGACTGTCCTAGATTCACAGGAGAGGTTCCATGTGACCCTGTAAGAAGGCAAGGGCTCTTTTAGTAGAAATCAATTTCACTGAGTTACTAGGAATGAATGGGAAGCAAGAAGCAGAAAGTTGTTCCTAAAGAGCATGCTTTCAAACAGCCTGGTTGGAGAGAAGAGGGAGGTGGTGGTAGAAAGAGCCTGAGGGAGGGGCACATGAGCTTAATGTGTGCACGGCTTGAGTTTGTTTCAATGCAGAAGAAAAAGAATTGCCAGAGAGGATGAACTGAATTCATCACAGGCTTGGCTTTCATAGGCTCTAGCCCTTATCCAAATGATCAGAGTGGGTCACACACAGACTAGGGAAAGACTGCTTGGTCCCACTTGAAACCCGCATAGCAGAGCTTGGTGGTGAGTTCATGGTCAGACTCTCTGGGCTTGAGTTCCAGATGGACCTCTCCCAAGCCATGAGAACTGAAGATCTCTGAGGTTCAGTTTCTTCACAGATGACTAGGGGTCACAATAGTGCCTATGTTACAAGACTGATATGCTATCGGTATCTCAATGATGAACTAATACAAAGCAAGTCCTGTGTGTGCACTCAGAATTAAAGCTAAGAAACAGATGTGTGATGTAAAAATTCATCCACACATACATATTCTATAGAAGTAGCTGGCTGCAGGAAGAAGAAAGGGACCAAAGCTGGTGAAATGGGATGGATGTATCCAGAAAGCAAGTTTAGAGTTAAGAGATACAGTTATTTTTGCCATGTGCCTTAGGCTCACTCCATCACTTCTGCAACTTGTAAGCATATGCCCATAATCACTCATTCTGGAAGAAAAGTTAGTATTCATAGGCTAGACCTCTGAATACTGAGCATTCACTCATTCACTGATTGACTAAATCATTTGTTCATTTATGAAATTCTATCCTTCAGCCAGGCATTCTAGACACTATAAAACAAATATGGTGTATTATTCAGGGTTCTCTAGAAGAACAGAACTGATAAAAGGAACACACACACACACATACAATTGTGCACATACATAAATGGGATTTATTAGAGTGGCATATAGGCTGTGGTCCTGCTAGTCCACAATGGCTGTCTCCCAACAGAAGGTCCAAGAATCCAGTAGTTGCTCAGTCCACAAGGCTGGGTGTCCCAGCTGGTCTTCAGCATATGCCAGAATCCCAAAGAAGTGGCCTCTAATGCTAGTGAAGGAATGGAGTCACAGAGTGGGTCTGCTCTCACTTGCTAGTGAGAGCAAGAGCAAGCAGGAAAGAGCACATTCCCTTTATACAGGCTGCCAGCAGAAGGTGTGGCCCAGATTAAAGTTGGATCTCCCTACCTCAAAAGATCTGGATTAAAGGTGTATCTTTTTACCTCAAAAGATCTAAATTAAAAGTGGGTCTTCCCACTTCAAATGATTTAATTAAGAAAAAAATCCCTCCTCACAGATGTACCAGCTGTTTGGGTTTTGGTTAATCCAGGTGCAGTTAAGTTGGCAAGCAGGAAGAGCCAACACAGATAGGGAAGATGCCAGCTCTTCCCTCGAGGCCGCTGGTTGTAAAGCCTTAGGATTCCCTTGTCCTGGTCTCCTACCGGCCTTCCATGCTTTCTGGAACCATTCAGTCACTTGAAGACTAGGGCTACGCTTTTCTCCTTTGAATCACTCAAAGCATCCAGGCCTTAACAGATGATCTGGTTCTCCACAGAACAGTGGGCACACAAGTGAGTAGGAGCCCAAAGTATCTCTCTGTCAGACAGTCACTTAGCAAGGGAGGAAGGTGCAGTCTTTTCCTTGGCACTTGTCACGTGCCAGGCAGCGCTGGCAGTGCACAGCACACAAAGCTCACTCTGAGCTAGGCAAGGAGATGCTGTTTCAATTTGTTTGACTGAACAGTGATGTCTAATGGTTTGTTTACACTTTCAAATGTTTGCTGTTGTCTGGGGTTTGCTTTCTATGCCTGTAGAATCTCATATAGCCAGAAATGCTTTTCATGCCTCACATGTAGTCAGGCACTTTTGAAATTTGCTGGTGTCTTGCAGTTGTTGGCTCTTTTGTTAAGTAAATATTTTGATGTCCTTCACGTCTTGTTGTACAAGAAACAGACATCTCCATCCCTTTGTCCCCTTGTAAACCGATCTCTCCTTTAACTCGCCCCATTGTCTTTGTTCAGTGGCAGCTATCAAAGGCTGCTTGAAGAAAGCATTCACTAATGAGGACAAGGTCAGGTCATTAACAGATTCATAAAAACCCAAAACAAAAATGAGAAACGTTTGGGCAAAACTTCTTTTTTTTTTTTTTTTTTTTTTTTTAGTTATCATAAAGGAATTCAAGTATTAGATTTATCAAGCTAAGGGGGGAAAGCTAAATGGGATCATAAATTTTAAAAAGATGACAGACAAAATATTTAAGGCATCAATATATATATATATATCCCTTTTCTACCCTGATGGTTTCTAAAGGAACAACAGATATATCACTCATTTGGAAGTAATGTATCAGATTTTCACAATCCCTGTGTCTTCATACCTGGCAGTGCAGAGCAATTCTCAAGTTCAAGGTTTATTTATGCCTTATGGAGACACTATTCTTGTCAGTAGAGAAGGAAAAAAAGGGTCAAAGCCTTTTGTGCTTTTAGCACTTGGATATACAGGGGGGATGTCCCTCACTTAAGGCTACACCTCACAGACACACCTGATACCATCCAAATGGTTTTAAGGATACTGTATTTTCTTTGTCAAAACATTAAGAGTATAAATTTATCTGATTTTATAGTTATGCTTTAATTCAATTACACTTAAATATACTTTTTTATTCTTTTTTCATGATTTATGTATTTACTATTTTACATGCATTCGTGTTTTGCTTGCATTTATGTCTGTGTGAGGGTGTCGGATCCCCTGTAACTGGAGTTACAAAACAATTGTTAGCTGCCGTGTAGGTGCTAGGAATTGAACCCGGGTCCTCTAAAAGAGCAGCTAGTGCTCTTACCAACCAAGCCACTTTCCAGTCCTGATATATATACTCTTCACTTGCATTGGTCAGAAGGAGATTTACCCACACCGGCCGCACCTGGCACGGCAGCCCATGGAAAGCAGGTGAGCAGGAGAGTTACACTAATTTGATGTCTACTAAACCGTCATTGGGCATGCAGAACTTCCTCCTGTGAGCCTGGCCCACAGTCCTCAAGGTCCTTTTGATGAGCTCCAGAATTAGAAT
Source organism: Lophiomys imhausi (assembly GCA_907164525.1). NCBI lineage: Eukaryota > Metazoa > Chordata > Mammalia > Rodentia > Muridae > Lophiomys > Lophiomys imhausi. The sequence continues at coordinate 4,522,526 of CAJQZJ010032348.1, read as the reverse complement.
TCTGAGCTTCAAAACCCCACAGATGCTCGGGATATCACCATCCTCGGGACTCCCAAATGTCAGTTATATTTTGAGTTCTGTTTATTCCTCATTTTATTCTGATTCATGGCCAAGCCCATCATATTTTGTTACCATGGTAATTAGTGTATATATCTCTCCTCTCCACCCCTGGAGATGTTGCCTTCACTCTGGCCTTAGTCCTCCTTCCCTCATTCCTGGGTAACTCAGAGAACTGAAGGAGTCTGACGTTTGTTTTAAGGTGAACATCTGTCCATCATTATGTTTCCCACATGAATAAACTGAACATTTCTTCACAACATGCTTATTTGTGCCATACCTTTTAGGAGGAACTCCACCCCCCCCCCTTCTCCTTATGATCCCTCCCCAGAGTCCTCCCCAGGGTTTCTCTGCTGTTCTTGTCCTGTGCTTTTGCCAGGTTAATCCTAACCTCAGGGCCTTTGTGTTGAGGCCTCATGAAGTACCCATCGCTCTTCTTCCTCCACATGTCTACTGTGGCCAGTTGAGTAGCTTGCCCCTCTGTATCCTCATGTCTTTGACTTTGCTTGGGTCAAAGAGGACACACCTATGTCCCAGGATCTTCCCACTCCTGTGTCCTGTCCTGTTCACCCAGCCCAGCCCTTAACACTTCCCAAAGATTCACTCACCTGCCCATGACAAAGAACCATCAATTTCAATTGGTTGTGATAGAAATAGATTCAGTGAAAGCACACTTTTAATTTATCTAATTTATGACACCCTGCAGGATCATTTAATTGTCAAAATTACATAATGTTTATGTTAAGAAGAAACCTAAATACATAATTTTTCATCTTATTTCTGTATATGTGAAAGATTAAATAGATATAGATGATGAATAAAATTGGATAAAAGTTAGATACTGCCTTCTGTAAGGAAATCTCCATCTTTATCTGAAATTAGTTTAAGAAATAAAAGATTTTTGCAGATATTCTCTGGTGAAGTATTAATATCCAAATGTTACAAGTTAGCTAACTATATCCTTTTATGTGAGAAGCATATTGCAGATATTAGAAGTCATATTTAGAAAACAACCCAAACTCTTCTAACAATTGGGATACGGTTAAACAAATGATGGTATGTTCAAATTATAGGCTATTATGCAGCCATAAGCTGATGGTTTTGGAGAAATTAAATGATGATGAAAAAAACAGATGCAAAGTTGCATATTCTATTGGCTCCTGGATATACAATTATGATGATCATAAACACTGATGATAATAACAATAAGCAAAAAAAAGACCAAAGGAAATATTTCAAAGGGTTACTAGTGAACAAAATCATGCAAAAAGTATAGTTAGCTTTTACATCAAAGAGGAAAATAAAAGTACTCTTTAAACATCAACACACACACACACACACACACACACACACACACACACACACACACAATCCTTGGGCTGCAATGAAGGATCCAGTGATGGAGGATGTTTAACAGCTCATTTTAGTGTCATGCAGCCAGATGCTGTCCCTCCTGGAGACATTTTCTTCCCACGAAGCAAGTGCCCTCATCAGCAGTCACTGTGAAGTAGGGCAGCTGGGAAGATGCAGCACAATGATTGCACATGGGTGAGATGACCCCAGAGTGTCATGGAAACAGATTCAAGGACTCTCAAAAGAACAGGGCATCTTCTAGATCTCTGCTCATGATTGACATGGCATACCGATAAAAGTCTTTTATTTAGTTAGTTTTTCAGATCCTTAGTGATGTCGTGGGTACCCCAGGCAATCTTATGAGTCAGTGTCTTTCAAGGATCAGAATAAACAAGGAACACAAAGAAGCAAGCATGTTGATGGGGAGAGGGGAATAAATAGCATCTTATGAAGTCAGCTTTCTGTAGAAAGGCAGAAACAGCAGATGCCAATGCCCCGAACAATGCAAGAACTCTGAAATCCAGAGATGGGGCCACCATAAAGCTATTCCGAATGTGGCAACATGAATGACATCCAAAGGTGCTGAAGTCAAGTATTTTGTTGGCTGACACTGTTTTATGACATGAAAGATCATAATGGCATTGCTGTTAAGCACACTTTTTCTTTGTAACAGTAATCAACGTCTAAATCCAAGGGCCCAAAGAAAAGTCGAAGACTCCAGCAATTATAGCTAGTTCATAATTACAACTGAACACTGAGAATTTTGAGACCCAATTGCTTAGCTTGAGCATTGGCTCTTGTCTGTCATGTGACTCTGGCCATCCCCAAGCCTCAGTTTTCCTATCCATAAAATGGTACTGACAACAATGTCTACCTCAGGATGCAAAAATTAGAGAGTACATTGTTTGTGTACTATTTGAGCTTGTCCTCCAAGATTTCACATGCTAAAGGCTTGGCTACCAGTATAGTACTGTGAAGGCGGGGAACTTTAAGAGGCAAGAGTTAGAAAAAGATGCACAGATATTGGGGATCTTGTTCTCAGAAGGGATTAAAGCTGTCTCACAGACTGGGTGAGCTCTAACAGAGGTCGGTTGATATAAAGCAGGCATGTCTTACATCCTGTCTTCTGATACAGTCTTTTCTCTACATGTTTTTGCCACTGTGATCTTTACCAGAGCAGGGCAGATGCTGGTACCATACTCATGAATCCACAGAAATGAGAGCTAGGAAAACCTCTCCTTAAATAACAACAAATCATTTTGATACAGCAACACACACACACACACACACACACACACACACACACACAAAGAAGGGATCCCACTCAACACATGGTAGAAATCATTCAAAGAACTGGATCCAGGATAAGCTTGGATAATCTGAAAACCACCAATCACCCCACATCACTGGGCAGTGGAAGGGTTTGTTTTTTGTTTTTTTTGTTTTTTTTCCAGTCAGCCATCTGAATCTATCCACATGCTCTTTAGTAAATGGCTCAGAACAAATAAAACCCAACATTTTGCAGAATGATGTGCTGCCGTAAGTGTTAATAAACAGCATGGATTGTATGGACCAACAATTCCAGCTGCTGTAGAAGTCCAGCACCCGCCATTCTCAGGCAGACTATAAAGAAGTATCACATGGTTAGGATACTTGTCTTGATTCCAGGGCTCAGTAGAGCAGGCTTATGGGCAATTTATCTCTGAACAGAACTTCTACAGAAAGCATGGCTTCAGTCAGCTTTTTCACTTGGTCCATGCAATTCTCCACTCATATCCTCAGAGCATGCCATTGTGCCCAGCTGCAAAGCAATGACATCATTTAGGCAGTATTAACCATGTGCTGTGGTAGGAAGGACTTCACATTTCCAACATTTAATCATTGTAACAACAGACTGCTTCAAAGACAGCTTGGAATCATCGTTTTTTACGATAAAGGACAAGTTGATTCCATCAGATGATCACCGGGATACAAGACCAGGAAGAGGATACAATGAGGGCAGATTAGACAAGCTCATCTTGGAATCCAAGTAACATTGAGACAGCTTTGGAAAACCTGTGACCCAAGGAGGAGTATTGCCAAGGACAGGGCTTGCCCCATGCTTTGCCGTCCACCCATGTTTGCCTCAGAATGTGTCCTTAAGATATGGTGGCCGTACCCTCTCTTTGCAATCTAAGAGACATTAAATCCAAATCCACAAGAATAGAGAACTGCTGCTTCCTGGGTTCACAGGCTTGTCTCTGTTTATAAGGAGAGTGTAGACTTTTCAAAAAATCCAACACAATTAGTGCATTTACACTGTTTGCTCTGTTCAGTGCCAAACACTCTGCCTCACAAAAAGCCCCATAAACATGCTTGATGAACAGATGAGCTGTCTGAGTTACATTTATAAATGCCATGTATTAAACATGATGATTTCATGAATGGCCCCAAGTTGTACATAGGCCGTGTATATATCCTAAGGCTAAGAGAATGACTGAATCAGTAAACAGAACTTTTAACTGGTTATTTTTATTTTACTGGTGTTTTGAGACAGGGTCTTTTGTGATAATGCCAGCTTGCCTCCAACTTATTGTAGCAAATAGATTGTCTAGGCTGGTCTCCAACCCCTGACAATATTCCTCTCTCACCCTCCTGAGTCCTGAAATGACATTATTCCTAAATTTATTTTTGTTTCTTTGCTTAAATTTTTTCCATAGTGGTTTCTCATCCTCCTTTCAGACTTGAACTTATGCATAAACACAGTTTAGAAGGAAACCACTTTTAAACACAGACTTCTGTTGCCATTAGTTATTAAATTCTGTCATTATCCCACTAGCCACCTCTGGAGGCTGTTATTTTAAATCCCCATTCTCTACACTTCCCAGTCCCTGGCAGTGACCATTTCACTGTCTGTCTTGACATATTTAAGAACTCAGACACTTTGATGAGTGGAAGCATGCTCCATGAGGGATCTAGGGTCTAGCTTTTTATAATAAAAATGGCCATCCTGCCAAAAGCTATATACAGATTCAATGCAATTCCTATCAAAATACCAACACAATTCGTTATAGACCTGGAAAAAACAACTGTCAATTTCATATGGAATAACAAAAGACCCAGAATAGCTAAATCAATCCTGTACAATAAAAAAGCATCTGGAGGTATCACCATCCCAGATTTCAAGCTGTACTACAGAGCAATAGTAATAAAAACAGCATGGTATTGGTATAGAAACAGACCAGTGGATCAATGGAATCGATTTGAATACCCAGAAATGAACCCACACACCTATGGTCATTTAATTTTTGACAAAGGAGCCAAAAAGGACAGCATCTTCAAAAAAAGGTACTGGTCTAACTGGATGTCGGCATGTAAAAGAATGAAATTAGACCCATACTTATCACCTTGCACAAAACTTAAGTCCAACTGGATCAAAGATTTTAACACAAAGCCTGGCACACTAAATCTAATAGAGAAAGTGGGGAAAAGCCTAGAACTCATTGGCACAGGTGACAACTTCCTGAACAGAACACCAATAACTCAGGCTCTAAGACCAACAATCAATAAATGGTACCTAATGAAACTGAAAAGCTTCTGTAAGGCAAAAGACACTGTCACTAGAACAAATGGCAGCCTACAGATTGGGAAAAGATCTTTACCATTTTTTTTTAATTGTAGTAAAAGACATGTAGGATTTATCATCTTGTTTTTGTTGTTTTTTGTTTTGTTTTATTTTATTTTTTTGAGGCAGGGTTTCTTTGTAACCAACCCTGGCTGTCCTGGACTCGATTTGTAGACCAAGATGGCCTTAAACTCACAGAGTTCTGCCTGTCTCTGCCTCCCAAGTGCTAGAATTAAAGGTGTGTGCCATCACACCCAGCCTCATCTTTGTCATTTGTATGTATACAATTCAGTGGGTATTGTGGCTCATTGTTAACATCAGTCAGACAGTTGTAGCAACAACCACAGATGAGCCTGGTACCAACCACCAAAAGTGAGTTCAGAAGGTCGAGGTTAGAACATGGCACTGGTGAGGGCTTTCCAAGTCACCTCACCTGTCTAAGCCTAGTTTTAGGTTTCTTGGTGACTAGATACCAGGCGTGTGTGTGTGTGTGTTTGTGTCTGTGTCTGTGTGTGTGTTTGTGTCTCTGTCTCTCTGTCTCTCTGTCTCTCTCTCTCTGTGTTTGTGTGTGTGTGTGTGTGTGTGTGTGTGTGTGTGTGTGTGTGTGTGT
>CAJQZJ010032348.1:4471379-4516892 GCA_907164525.1 Lophiomys imhausi | reverse complement strand
TGTGTGTGTGTGTGTGTGTGTGTGTGTGTGTGTGTGTGTGTGTGTGTGTATAACTTTGGGGAGATGAAGACAAGGGGCCCCTTGGGGGTCTCTGACTGTCATATTTAGCCTAGATGATGCTTTCTAGGGCAATGAAAGACCCCATCACAAATGAGGTAGACTGTTTTCTAAGACTGATGTCTAAGGTGGTCCTCTTGGTCCCAACACATGTGCACATGCTTTTGTACCCTCACACATATCAGCACATTTAAACATGCACACACATGAAAAAAGCAAAGAGGGAGGGAAAAAGGAAGTCTTGATCCAAGGACACAATGTCAAGGGAAGCAGTAGAGTGATAGAAAAGATAGAGCAAGCAGCTCTGGCTGGGACCATTCCCCATGAAGTTGGTTGGATGTGCATTAACCAAGCAGGACTGCTCCAGGATGGGCACTGGTGTACAGAGAGGCACTCTTGCATAGCCCTGTCTAGCTGAACCCAGAAGGCAAGCCAAGTCAAAGCAAAGTACTCAGAATAGAAATACATGTCCCTTTTCACAACAGGGAGAAAGCAGGAAACTTCCCAGAAAGTAGGCATAAATGGAATGTTAGGATGAGAAGATTGTAGGCAAGGTTTGGGTCTTCAGACTGTAGAGCTTAGGGCAGACAAGGACAAAGGGGCAGCCTGAGGTACACTTTTCCCCAGGGTTCCAAAGAGAAGAGGGGCCACAACTCAAACCCCAAGTGAGAGAGGGAGCTTTGAAAGAAGCTGAGAGCTAGAATCCCACATTGAGTTAATTAACAGAACTGTGATTTGCCAATGAATGCTCAGCAGGGCCGATCATCTGCTTGATAGAGGGCCCAGCTTTCCTGATGGAATCTCAAGTGCATGAGCCGTGAAATTACTTCTCAGGAAAAAGACAAAGACAGTCAAAACCGACAAGCACTTGTGTTTGTGGACCGGAGGACCCTTGCTGTTCTCTTTCTTGGGAAAAAGCGGGCTAATTACAAAGACCAGAGAGGAGACAGAAATAGTCAACCATATCGACTCTCCCGGGAAGCAGAGTGTGGCACACTTAAGATGTGCTCGGTGGCATTTTACTTGCACTCTGCCGCCCAAGCCTCACAATAACCCACTTCAGTGATCATTTCACAGATGGAGAAACAGAGCACAGAAAGGTGAAGCAATTTCCCAAGGACACAGAGCAAAAGAATCCACATAAACATGTCATCTCACTTATTGGGGCACTCCATAGCTATCTTACTAATTTTTTTTTTTTTTAGTAATAGGCTAAAATAAGATTAAGTAAAAGTACCAAAGAAACCACTGGAAAGTTGCCCTTATCTTTTCTTGCTAGGCATATAGAGTGCCCCAACCATTTCTCTTGCAGATACCACATCATCTTTCTTAGCAACCTTGAATCTCAACTTGATGGGATTTGAATCTACCTGAGAGATGCCCTTCTGGGTTGTCTATGAATTCCTAAGGAGGGTTAATTGAGGAAGGGAAGAAATATCCATTCCAACTTTGGGCATCATCATCATCCCATAAGTTTGGGGCCCAGGACTGAAGGAAAAAGGGAAAGCCGGGGAGTTGGGTGCTCACATATCTCTCACTGCTTTCTGCAATGTGATTGGCTATTCCATGCCTTCCCCAACATTATGGACCACATCCTTAAACTATAACCCAAAACAAACCCTTCTGACCTTAAATTGCTTGTCTTGTATTTAGTTTCAGCAAAATAGGTAGACTCATTCCAGCTTAGAGTATCTGTAGAAAACAGATGTCTTTCCCAGTTCACATTTCATCTTGCCACTCTACCCCTTAAGACCCTTCAGCAACCCCTCACTGCCTTCAGGATAAACACCAGATCTCCAAAGTGCCACTCTGGACTTCAGTGACATGGCTGTTCCCTGACGTTCTGGCCTTCTCTTTCCCCAAACTATGCTTACCATGCCATCCACACCCATCTATCCACGGCGAATTGGTAGGTAATGCTGAGCCTTCAGGATGCATGTTCTCCCATACTAGGAAATTTTTGCTGGCTGTTCCTTGAGCATAAAAACATCCCTACTTTCTGCCTGGACTTTCAGAATCCATCCAGGGCTCTCCCCTGCACTCTTCTATCCCTGACCAGACTTCTGACTTATTTCTCTGTTGCCCACTCTGCTATGGTTTGAATGTATCCATCAAGGCCATTTGCTGCACACAAAAAAAGAAAAAAATCTTAAAATCATAGTACCTGAAATCACCTTTAAGAGGTGAACAGGTTGTGAGAGCAAAGTGTATTAGTGTGATTATGGTAGGATTTGATTTATATAAAAGTGTATTTAGGCACCTTGTGGTCTCTCTCAACCATGTGACATATTATGATACATCAAGAGAGCTCCTGTCGGATGTATACTCAACCTTGGACTTCCTAGCCTCTGTAATTACGAGTCAAGAAGTTTCTGCTTATTATAAATTATTACCCTGTCATATTCTGTTGTAGCAGCAAAAACACACTGAGACTCACACCTATCTCCATTATAGCTCTTCCATACTCTATTGTAATGATCTTTTCATTTACTTGTTCCTGCAACTCATGCATCCATCCATTCTCTCATTCCTTCATACAAGTTCTGCTGAGACCAGGACTCAGAACCCTGATTAGCTCACCATATGTCTCCAGACTCTAATGCAGTAGTCTCAGGCATCAGCAAAGCTACCCAGGGAAATTGTCCCAGACCTACTGAATGGGAAACTCTGGGGAAAGAATCTATTTTAATGGATTCTCCAGTTCGAGAACCACCACTCTAGCATGAGCCTTGGTGTGTCAGGTTTTGTAAGTGTGGAATAAATGAACCCTCAGCACCCTAGAAACCAGCTGCCTGGAGCCTCTGGAGACCCCACAGTGACCTCACCTTCCCAGTTGGGGAATCAGACTTTCCTGGACTAATCCCATCTTATCCAGGGAATCCTAGCCTATTTTATTTCCAACTCAGCTTTAGCCCTCATGTTGCTGAGTGACTGCCGAACAACTCAAGCCAGTGAGTCATTAGGCCTGTTAGAAAGTTAATGAACATCTGAATCAGGTCTGAGGTAAGAGGCCCAGTCCTGGCTCTTACTGGGTACATTATGGATCTTCCATTGTCCTTCACTTCTCTTCTACAAAGGTAACCTACTGCTAGATTCCAAATCTGGAATGTTCTCCACAGGCCTGTGTGTGTTGAAGGCTTGATTTTCAGCTTGGCATTACTGAAAAGTGATGACACCTTTAAGAAGTGGCCTTGATACTTTACTCTAGTGGAACTCCACGTAGGCCCCCAGTGCAAGAGGAAGCTCTTAGCCCTCATATGACTGATGAACTGAGGGAGGCTGATATGTGGAGGTACCCCATACCAGAGAAGTAGGATAGGTGGGAGAATGGGGAGAGGGTGAGAGGGTGGGACTGGGATGGGTGGAGGGAGGAGGCTGTGATGGAGATGTAACTTGAATTAATAAATAAACGTGTAAATAAATTTTTTTAAAAATCCCGACCTCTCCAGGCTAGGACACATTTTGTCAGTGTTGTAACAGGTGCCTTAGAAGCCAATTTTCTCAAAAGAATTTAAAAGCCATGGTGATGGAAAGGCTGTGTAATGCTGTAATATATTTTGTTTGCCTATATATAATATTCTCATTTACAGAGATGTCTTACTTAAATCCATTACAAAAAAAAAATGAATTTCCCACTGCCAGATACATCCTACAATTAAAATGCAAAGTACTGACATTCAGGGAAAAAAAGAAAGAAGTGGCCTAGAGAGAGGTCTTCAGGTCATATGGGCATGCAGGCCTTTGAAGGGGTTTGTGAGAATCTAACATTTTTCTCTGTCATGTTTACTCCCAGGCTATGAGGTGAACCATTTAACTCTGCCATGAATTTTTCATAAAGAACCACCACAGGTCCCAAAGCAATAGGACCAATGAATCAGAACTGAAACCTCTAAAATGATGAGCCAAAATAAACCTTTCAATTTGATAATTTGATTGTCTTGGGTACTTATAATAGAAACAGAAAGGTGACTAATACAGCTGCCATGGGCTCAGCATGAATAACAAATAAAAAGATGTATGTGAGTATACTTCTTCATACTTTCCTCACCTGCTAGTTGCTACTAACAAAGTAGAATATGCTATGCTAAGAGTACCAAAATGCTTCAGCTCTAAAATTCTATGATATCGAGATGAGCTCCCATTTCAATAAACACTATAAAAAGATGTACTTTCATAGACAGTGATAGACCACAATTCAGGTTTAGACCTAAGATGGGTCTAGCCACCTCTGATGCTCCCATATGTTATATACCTCTGACTGTTCTCACTTATAGCATAGGTCATCAATACCACATAACTTCTCAGCATTCTTTGAATATGTATATAATCCTTGATGTTTCAGTTGTGAGCCTAGCTTTTGACAGAAGAACTCTCTCTCCGGCCCTGAATATGTGTACAATTCTTAAAACACATCCAAAGCATTTAGTAAATGTTGGGAAACAATATACCAATGAACTATTGCTATTGTTAATGGAATTATTTTCAGTTCTGAGGTGAGAAACACAAAATAAGAGATCATCTAGGGGAAATCCAGCTACAAAGACTAATCTTAGTGGATTCTGTCTTCTGATTGGTGACTGACACATGATCACAGGTCTTGTTTTAGATATAAACTAAGAACTATTGTTTTTTGGTTTGGTTTGCCTTGACTTGGTTAGTGTACTCATTAAAGAGGACAAACTATAAAGTCTATGCATATCAAGAAGCTTACCGACGGATGATAAGCAGCACAGAGGTGTCTGAGAGTGAAGAACAGCTGTCTGCATCCTTACTCTGTAAAGGACCAGGTAGGGAAAACTCTTGGCTTTGCTCATTTTACAATCTTTGCTCCTCACTCTGCCACAGTAGCATGAAAGCACAGTATGTAATTTGGAAAGCAATATGTGCGCCAGAATTTGGCCTATACATGACCACAATGGTTCATCAGTCTTTGCCTTAGAGAACACTAAGGATTTAGAGGTGATCACAGGCCTTTTTCTCTAGCCTTATTCAAACCATCATTATCGTTTTGTTTATTCATTATAAAGAAATTGGCTATCAACTCTATTCTGTCTCTAGAATACATCTTCTTCGAGGTGTAAATTCTGGAAATACATAAATTGTAATAAACCATGCTTTAACTCAGAGCCTGAACAATGTGGTATTCATTAAATGTCATTTGTAGGTGTAGCTATATGAAACTATCTGCCCACACAAACAACTCCTCTCATCCTCGTTAGAAGATAGGGCATTTTATTCTCTAAAAACTTAAGTATGCCACATGCATTTCCATGAAGCCTCATCTTTCTATGAATGTATTAACATATGGAAACTTGGTACCTTGAGCCCAACATATATAGGAAATGTGAGGTACTGGGCATATGACAAATCACCAACCAGATAACTCTCCTCGAGGGACATGGGGTTCAAAGAGATGTTGCTCTGCTCTGGGAGAATTCTTTAAGATTTTTGAGTCGTCAGGAGACAACTTCCTGAACAGAACACCAATAGCTCAGGCTCTAAGGCCAACACTCAATAAATGAGACCTCATGAAACTGAAAAGCTTCTGTAAGGCAAAGGACACTGTCATTAGGACAAAACAGCAACCTACAGATTGGGAAAAGATCTTTACCAACCCCACTTCCAACGGAGGGCTAATATCCATAATTTATAAAGAACACAAAAAAATTAAACACTAAGAAACCAAATAATTCAATAAAAAATGGGAAATAGCTAAACTGAGAATTTACAAAGGAAGAATCTCTAATGGCAGTGAGACATTTGAAGAAATGTTCAACATCTTTAATCATCAGAGAAATGCAACCCAAGATGATTCAAAGATTCCATCTCACACCTGTCAGAATGGCTAAGATCAAAACCTCAAATGACAGCACATGCTGGCGAGGTGGTGGAGAAAGGGGAACACTGCTGGTGGGAGTGCGAGCTTGTACAATCACTGTGGAGGTCAGTCTGGCAATATCTTAGAAAACTTGGAATAGCTCTGCCTCAGGACCCAGCTATACCACTTCTGGGTATCCACTCAAACGATCCCTCACTAAACCACAAGGACATATTCTCATCTATGTTCATAGCAGCATTATTTATAATATCTAGAAACTGGAAACAACCCAGATGTCCCTCAACTGAGGAATGGATAAAAAAAATGTGGTATGTTTACACAATGGAATACTACTCAGCTATCAGAAACAAGGAAATTATGCAATTCACAGCCAAATGGATGGAACTAGAAAAGCTCATCCTGAGTGAATTAACCCAGACTCAGAAAGATGCGCTTGGCATCTACTCACTTATAATTGGATTTTAGCCATATAGTGTAGGATAACTGTCCTACAACCAACACACCAAAAGGACCAGGAACATAGACTTTTTTACCTATTAATGGAACAATTTTGCCCAAGGGGTGCTACCATGTAGGCCCCAGAGCAAGAGGAAGCTCTTAGCCCTCATATGACTGTTGAAGTGAGAGGGGCTGATATATAGGGACACTCCACATCAGAGGAGTGGGATGGATGGGAGAGGGAGGAGAGGGTGGGAGGGTGGAACTGGGAGGGGTGGAAGGAGATGTAAGTTGAAATAATAAATAAACAAACAAAAAACAGATTTTTGAGTGGCAGATGGAGTTTACATATTCCCTCTTCCTTCTTTTCAAATTGTGCATGGTTTTGTGTGGGCAGGTACATGCACATGCTACAACACACACGTAGAGGTGAGAAGACAACTTCTGAGAATTGGTTCTTTCCCTCTGGAGCTGTTCGGAGGCCCTAACTCAGGTCATCGGGCATATGTAACAAGCACATGTACCTGCTGAGCCATCTCAGCAGAGGGATCCATGTTTTCTCATCCAACTCTGCCATGATCAGGAAGAAAGGGCCAGGGGTTTGGTCAAGAGCAGTATCTAGACAGAAGATCAAGTTCCTTCCAGGGCAGAAAGAGGGGGAGGTCTCAGGATAGTAGCTTCATAGGCTTTTACATAGAGAAGAGGCCAGAATGTGGGAGCTTGAAACAATGGCTGGAGACCTTCCTAATGGAAAAACAAAAAAGCAGAAATAGCCTCTACATGCTGTTAGGAAGCCAGACAAATCAGATTTCAGAGGTACTGCTCAGGGCTCCTGACACTGTGGTAATATAGCATTTAACACACAATGTGCAGAGCGCAGATATGAGCTGTAAAATGACAGGGTGGAGAAAGGTGGGTGGCAATTTTATCTGCCATTTGAACCTGAACAGCCCAGTTTTAGGAATTCAGATAAAAATAATAATAAATAATGAAGCACACCTCTTTTTTGCCTGTGGCAATGGGCTTCCATTTTAATGAGGATTGAACACAACATAGACATTTTGACACCCTGACATATGCATCAAAGTGTAAATCTATCTGAAGAGTCTGTCACAGTGGCTTTTCAATACCATGAAGCCCCAACCTCACTCCAAAGTGATCCAGAGGTTTTTATGGAAGTATGAGAAAGATCCTCTTAGCCTCTTTCAAGTCTCCTGCTTTCTCTGCCAGACTAGTTTCTGTCCTCTCTGAATGGTGTGGAGATGACTTTGTCTCTGGGGTCATGGGTCAGCAAAGACATCCAATTTCTTAAGAGATGCGAGTCCAGTGGGAAGAGAAACTATGAGGGTTATAACAAAATAATTAATATTAAAGCCTTCAGAGAGAGACAGAAAGAAAACACATTTGTAAGGAGGGTTATGAGCATGTGTGCAAATGTATAGGAGGCCAGAGGTCAATACCAAATGTCTTCCTCAGTCACTTTTCCTTATATTTTGAAACAGTCTCTCATTGAACTTGGAATTAGTTGATAGGACTAGACTGGCTGGCCAGCAAAAACCAGGGATCCTCCTGTCCCCACCTCCTCAACTGGGATTATAAGTGCATGCCATGACATTCAGCTCTTACATGGGCGCTGGGGAATCAAACGTGGGTCCTCATGCATTTTACAGATCAAGCCATCTCCCTAGCCCCGCAGATTGGGAGATAAATTGGGAGTATATGTATTCATTCTCACACAAAGTCAGATAAGGTTGAGGTCATGATCAAGGTGAGTTGTATAGACAGATCACAGCCTTGATTCTGGACTTCAGGGAAGACTTCCAGAATGGTGACACCTCTCTGATTCAGAGACACATGCTTGATGGTGTTACCCAAGACAGGCCCAGCCTTTGGCAGAGACATCAGGTTGAAAGTGCAATTTAATTATCAATTGTATTTATTAATAAGTATAAACTGTAAGATTAGGCCGGCAGAGCAGCCAGCAGCCTGGCAGAGCAGCCAGTGGGCTTGGCCTGCCTTAACCGGCGGCCTGATTTTTCCTAGGGAAAATGCCCTGGACTAAGGGTTGCCTACACCACCTGTAACCTAAACTCTGTTAATTAATATAAGTTGTTATATTAGGCCAGTAGAATTGCCAGCGGCTTGACTGGAGGTTTGCTGGAGCTCGTAGGGAAGCCAATGGCCCTGAATTGCTTGGACTGATGGGCTATAAGTTGCCCTGGTTCTTTCCCCAATAATTAAATACACCAAGACCTTTTAATATTTCAATGCTTAGCCCTTAGTTGGGCAGACTCTCAATTAGCTAATCTAAATTATCCTGGATCACCTGATCCCAAACCGCCATTTGCCTGCTATTACCCTCCAGAGTTCTCAAACACGTCTATCTGCTTCCATATCTCCCTCCGTGTAAAACACAGGGTTCCTGTTTTAATCTCAGTAAGTCCTACCTTCCTATACTCTTTCTGCCCAGCTAATTGGCTATCAGCGACTTTTATTAACCAATCAAGAGAATGCCTCAGAAGGGGTGGTAACCAGATCTCAGCATTGAAATCGGCCTATCAGAAGCAATGTTATTAGGCCTTCCCCAACACCAGGTTGTCACCTATCACTCAAGATGTTGTCAAGCACTTGACTAACCAGTAGCCCATCAAGCACCAGTTAGTCTGAGGACCAGAAATTCCTATGCCCAAACCTTTCTTCTGGGTTAAGACCCAAAGCTTGAAGCCCTGGCTGAGGCTTGAGGGCCCCAATACTGCAGAGGGTCATAGACACGGGTGAGTTTCTACTGTGAGGAATTTGGAGACATCAGCAACCTGCAAAAGGGTGCACAGAAATGTCTGCTGATGAGGGTGGAGAGAAACCGGAAATATCCAAAGCAGAGGTACTGTGAGCACACCTGCCACACAGGAGGGACCAGGACACTGAACCTTCAGCCTTGAGCTGACCAAATTGGATGCTACCCATAGGGATGTTCAGAGCCATGGGCCCAGCACAGGACAAGGTAATAACAAGCTTGTGACATATTACCTCCAACCTTACAAAAAGCAGGAAACTTCTTTGACCCCCTGACATGGAACATGGGTATAGTGGGCTGAATCGTGTCCCTGTAAAAGGTGCATGCAAGCTCTAAGCCCCAGTACCTGCAAGTGTGACATTATATGGAAACTGACCTATTTAGCTACAGCAATGAACAGGTGCAACTAAGTGGAAGATGTCAAGAGGAAACCATTCTGGGTTTAAGGTTGAAAGAAATCATTCTGGGTAAGGTTTAGCCATCCTAGAACACAATAACTGAGACCATAGAGGTGAGGGGAAAGTGAAATTTAAGACTCAGACACATAGGAAAGATCACGTAAGAGCAAGACAATGACTTTCCAAATAGCCTCAAACCTAGAGCAAATGAAATCGCCCATCAATCTTTCTCTCTCTCTCTCTCTCTCTCTCTCTCTTTCTCTCTCTTTCTCTCTCTCTGCTTGTGTGTGTACATGTAAGCATATTTTCATGTATATGCACCAGTGTGTATGTGTTGGTATGCATGCATATGTGGGTGGGAACAGAAGTTAATATCTTCTTTGAGCACTCTCCATTTTATTTATTGAAGTAGGGTCACTCACTGAACCCTGAGGTCACCTATGAAGCTAGTCTAGCCAGGACTCTGAGACCCTGCCACCCAAATGCTGGGATTACAGGTTGGCTGCCACATCTACTTCGCTTTTACGTGAGTGCTGGGGACTTCAACTCAGTTCCTAACATTTGCACAGTAAGTTGTTTTATCCACTGAGCCACCTCCCAGGTGCCACAAATGAAATTTTTACCAAGCACACAGGAAAGAATGGCAATGTTCCCATTTCTGGCTTGATGGTATGATTACAGAAAAGACCATCTGATAATTCTGTCAAGGGTGGTGGGGCCCCTCTTTATAGGGACTAAATGAAAAAAAGGGAGCCTTGCTCTGTAATATACTCCTCCTGCTTCTCACCCAGAACCCTTTGGGTTTTGAGGTTGTTGTCAACACTCTAGTGTGCTCTGCTGCCTCAGGTTTGCCTTGGCATGGCTAAGTGCCTGTAATAACAGGCAGGTTGGAGCTTGGATAATTACACAGCCAAGTTACCAGGGTCATGACATTTGTCACCTGTAGTCCATCAATCTACTTCCATCCACCTGTCTCCAAGCAACTGCTAAGATTGAATCCTGCCCTAACCCTATTTCTCCTCTCCTCCCCCTCACTTCTGTCTTTGCACAGAGTACAAACATGCTTGATCCTAGGAGGCTGGCAGCATGGCACTCCAAGTGACATCCTGTGTGCACCCACAGAGCACAGTATTTGATCAATGCCAAGAAGCAGTTCCCAAGATGACAGGAGAAAAGACAGCAAAATGACAGGCATGGGAGGGAAGGAGGAAGGGATCATGGAAAGACTTCGTTTCCCTTCTCTGAAGAATGTGCAAAGGGATCCTCCACCTCTACAGGCAGACAGGCAGACACCCACACCCCAGACAAGGGGAAGATGAGGTTAGCTAAACCCACAGGCATTAAGGAGCTTCCTCAAGAAGGCTTTGTGCTCCTCTGTGCCAAAATGGATTTCTCTCCCCAAGAACCTGAGTCATACCCATTTTTTGTGGTCTTTCTTCTATTGAACCCTTTCTTGCAGTGTTTATGCAGTGTCCTGACCTGGAGGCAGGGTTGTTGCCTTATTTGTGACTCCACAACACAAGGGAGACCTTCCATGTGGAGATGCTCAATAAATATCTGCTATAATCAATAATTCTTTTGAGATTATACTTACTTTTAGTTTGTATGTATAGGTATTTTGCCTCCCTGTATGTCTGTGCACATGTGTGCCCACAGAGGCCAGAAAATCTCACCAGATTCTCTGGAACCAGATTTATAGGTGGTTGTTAGGTGCCATATGGGTGCTGGTAACCAAATCTGGACGATCGGGAAGAGCAGCTAGTGCTCTCAATCACTGAGCCATCTATCCAGCCCTGTGTCTGCAATTATTATCAATGAAAAAATTCCTAAGTCCATCTCTTCCACTGTTCAGTAAAGTGTGCAAGATTTGAAAATAGAGTACAGGAGTTACCAGGGGTTCTTTTTTGTGTTACTAAGTGGTGCCAAATTGGCATTAGCAGATTCTTTAGGAATATATGAGTTTGGTTTGCTGTTTACTATTAAGATGTTTGCAATTTACTAGTGCTGTAATGGTTCATTTTATTGTCAACATCACTGGATTTGGAATTGCCTAGGAGACATACTTCTGGATGTTTCTGTGAGCGTATTTCCAGAGGAATTAAACTGATGAGGAAAAACTCACAGAATATAAATGAGAACATCCCACAAGCAGAGGTCCCAGGTTTTAAATTTAAAACTTATTCTAGTATGTTTTAAATGCCTTTCCTTGTAGAATCTATAAATTCCTGTCTGACTCTACCATCTTAGTACCTCCCTCATTGATTAATGAGCTGAATTAATTCTGAAACATACTAATCCAATGTTCTTATGAGAATCATCCTTTGAGTTTTTGAAAAATTATTTTTTAACCCTGGGTAGAATTAGATGAGGAAGACCACCTGCCTATTGGGACCCTAGAGAATAGATGGCTCTTTCAAGACTTGGTTGTTGACATTGACTGACACTTGATTCTCTTTTTCTTTTTTTTTTTTTTTTTTGAAAAGTTAAAAATTCCTTAATTTTTTATTCCTGGTACCACTACCACAATTTACAGGGCAATATACCTGATGTAATGAAAAGAAAAAGAAAAAGACAACGCTACAACAGATAAAAGACCTCAGGAATGTACATCTAATTGACACTACATTGCATTAATCAATAGCTGCACTTTTTGCAAACTGTGGCTATGACAGTCCTGAACAAGAAGGGTTTCCTGTTTAAGCTGCAGTAACTTTTCTGACTATGGATCATAGTTCCTTCTGTGGCAGATTTTTACAGTTCCTCTAATGCATTTGGGACGACTGTCTCAAAGTAACCTGCAGCTTTCCTGACAACTCCTCGCTCTCTCTCCTGCTAAGAACTGTAGCCCTTTTCTGCTGTTTTTTTAAAACCTTCTGCTACCATATCCACCACTTCCACCACCAGATCCATAGCCACCACCATAGGGACTGCCTGAGCTTCTTCCACCAAAACTGCCCCCCTTCATGGGTCCATAATTTGATTGCTGTTGTCCACTATAGATTCCAAAGTCATTGTAGTTCCCACCACCACCATAGTTACCTCCACCAAAATTTCCTCCTTCATTGTAACCATCATATCCTCCTCCTCCACCACCGTAGCCACCACCTTGGTTTCCGTATCTTGGTCCACCACCCCCATAGCCTCCTCTACTACTGTAACCAGGACCACCACCATAGTTGCCACCGTCACCTCCAAATCCATTATATCCACCGTCACCACCTCCATAACTACCTCTGCTGCCACCACCTCCACCACCATAGCCTCCTCTTCCACCAAAGTTTCCACCACGACCAAAGTTACCTCCACCACCTCCAAAGTTTCCTCCACCACCTCCAAAGTTTCCTCCACGACCCATAAAGTTGCCAGATCCACCTCCACGACCCCTCTGTGATCCAGCAGACTGCATCTCTTGTTTAGAAAGGGCCTTTTTCACTTCACAATTATGCCCATTAATAATGTGGTATTTCTGAACAACAATTTTATCAACTGTGTCATGATCATCAAAAGTTACAAAAGCAAATCCTCTCTTTTTTCCACTCTGTCTTCCATAACTTTTATGGTTTCAATCTTGCCATACTTTTCAAAGTAGTCTCTCAGATTATATTCTTCTGTATCTTCTTTAATACCACCAACAAAAATTTTCTTCATCGTTAAAAGGGCACCAGGCTTTTAGAAACGGCTCTCTTTGGTTCCACCACACGCCCATCAACCTTGATTCTCTTAAGATTGCTTCCAGGATGGTCTTGTCAAAGGAAGTTCTCAGAACTTTGGACAAGGTTTCATGGGGTAAGAGAAAGAAAAAAGAAGAAAAATAGAAAACCAAAACACCTGGTAACCACACTGAGAGTAAAAGAGGGTAGATCAGGTGGCGAAGCTTATTACTCAGACCTCTAGACCCTACCATAAAGCATACTTTCTCCTGAAGCCTTCTTCAGCCTCTACTCTAGGAAAAGCAAGCTGCTTGCTTTTTCTTTGGGAGGCCCTTGATCTACAACAGAACTTCAGCATCTTTTCTCACAATCATCAAAGACTTGACTCCAATGTAGAGTGGTTGGCTAGCTGCCTAAATTATTGTGGGGGAAAAATACAATTTTGGGATGGAGGGTATATCCCCAGGCTTGAACAGAATAGAGGTGATGGGACCATCTGCAAAAGAT
This sequence comes from Lophiomys imhausi, assembly GCA_907164525.1. Lineage (NCBI taxonomy): Eukaryota > Metazoa > Chordata > Mammalia > Rodentia > Muridae > Lophiomys > Lophiomys imhausi. The sequence goes on along the minus strand of CAJQZJ010032348.1, from coordinate 4,503,209 downwards.
GAAAGAATGCTAGAGAAAGAAGGGCAAAACTGATCCAAGCTAGAAGTGGGTGTCCATCCTAAGGAAATAATGAAAGAAACAAAATATAGGTGTGGAAACACCAGGGAACAAAGCCAGAGGAATGAACTGAGTAGAGGACAGAGAGGGTGCAGAAACTTCTATGTACTTCTGAACATCTTAATTTATTTGGATGTACCTTGGTTCTTTTCATTTGCTATCTAGCAAATGGACAACAGAAAGATTAAAAAAAAAAATCAGGAAGCTCTCCAAGCTTGGTCTAAAACATTAGAACTCACAACTGCTCAGTGGAACCTGCTACTAGAAGAATGCCTGTGGTGGGTAAAAATAAATATTTAAAGTTCAAACAGAAGGTGAAACAGAAATGGCGTGGGGCCATGGAAAGAAGAGGACCTGAAGAGAGGCCTTAGAGGACTTAGAAGTGCAGAAGGCACATGATTAAATCTTTATGTGGTTCCATGAGTAAGCAAAAGGGACCAACATATTTAACATGTATAACCATCTCCCAGGAAAAGAAAAGACACTCTCCTAGAAAACAAGATGAACCCAGTCCTTGGGCACTATGCAAAGGTGTGTAGTAAGCACAGTAAAGGACTAGTCTCCCCACTAGGACATCTGTGATTTCAGGGAACATGATCTTTCATTACTGTAACCTCCAAAAATGTGGTACAACTCCTCACTTGGGCTAAAATGTGGAAAGACAAAAGGGGTGCAGATCTGGAATTAGCAGAATTCCTGTTGTGATTTTGCCTTAATAACAGCTTGTATGTTCAAATGTGATTCCACCAGATCCCGTATCTCCCACTACCTTCCCAAAAACCCTCATTCTGCCCACAGAGTCCAGCACTGCCTAGGTCAGGGGAACACAGCAAGGTCCTAAGAGCCTGCTAAGTGGCTCCAGGCAAAGCAGGAGTTACGGAGAGCCTGCACTGACTTTGGGATGGAGTCTAGATGTATAGATGCTAGGTGGTCCCTCCAAAGTGAGAAATGAGAAAACCAAGGGAAGTCAAGGCTAAGGATTTAAATCTAGTGGAATTTTCCTTGATGCAGAATCTTTCCCAAATTACAAAAGAACAAAGAAGGGGCACAGGTGCTGAGTTTGTTCTGTTCACATATCCAGAGCACACTGATTGCAGCGTGATGCTTTCTAATTCTGGACAAGTGGGAGCCGGTGTGCCTTCCTGCTGACAAGGGTGCCCTTTTTCTCCATTCACCTCATCACCCACTTCCCAAGAAATGTACAAGGAGCCTTGACAAGTGTTGGGCCTGCTGTCCTGTCTCTGTTACCTCCAGGCTTTGTCATCTCAGAGAAGTCAGCTCACCTTCCCAGGTCTCAGATTCCTTGTGGTGAGGTTGAGTGGGCTGCAAAGCATCCACCAGTCTCAGCAGCCAACCCTGGAAGCTGTCACCAGAGACTGCTAGAGTGGCTCATTGGAACCTCTGTAGCACCCCTGCAGCTTCCAGAAAGCCCAGACTCTCCAGAAAAACCATTCCAGCAAATCTTAGTTTCTGTTTCCTGCCTAATAGACTAATTTGCCTCCCATGTGCTCTTGCAGATGGCCCAGTGAAAAAATCCATGCTGCTTTTGAGATTCCAAACCTTGGGGGCAAAAGAAACCTCATGTGGTAGAAACCCAGCTGGAGAGAGGCAGAGGTAGGAATGAAGATGGTGGGCAAGTTTCCAGGCTCCAAGGCTCAGGATTTAGGTCTCTGTCACTAAGCCAATGATATAGAACCACATATCCTTTCATCCTCCAAATAACTTGCAAACAAAGGTTTCTCTGAAGTCTGGATTGCCAAGAGGCCTCTTCCTTCCAAAACTGGTATCCAGAACTCAAATTTACTCCTATTCTTGGATCCCAAAAGTTGCTAGAAAGTTCCAGAGTTGACAGTAAAAGCCAAGCAAATCTCTTCCCCCAAGGCCAAAAGCTTTGCGTGTGTGTATGTGTGTGCATGCACGCGCGCGCGCGCACACACACACACACACACACACACACACACACACACACACGTGCGCTCGAGCTACCTCCTTACCAAGCAATGTCAAAGAACCTACTATCTTAGCCCCTAATTTTTCTTAAAGACCTCTCACCTACAGCCTGTGCTCCCAGCTTCCTGACCCTAGAAGTGACCCTGGCTGTGGTGCTTTTAAACCCAAGCAAGGATTCTTCCTGATCCCTCTACTCCCAGAATGCCATAGGTTGATGTTCAGCCCCCCTGAGAACTCCTTCAGCCAGCCAAAGGCCCTGCACCTCTGAGGGGCAATGTGGACAGAATGTTTACTTCTGCCCCTCATGGAAGGAAACAGGGGAACTCCCCCACAAATTTCCTTAGAGACTTCCCATGGAAGTCCTCACAATGTGATTAAATTCTATTTCATCTAATATAGAGAATTAAGTCTTCAGGTGAGAAAATCAAAGGCAGCAACTAAATGGCTTTCCCCACAGTCACGTAGGCAGCTAATGACAGAGCTGAAACAGGAGCCAGAATTCCAACTCCCAGCTCAGTTACAGACAGAATAAATGAGCTTTTACTCACTGCCTGGGGAACCTGCCTACTATTTATAGCATAGCTCCTATCAGAGAATGTGTACTGAGTTCTAAATCACCACACCACTGAGGAAACTTAAACATGGCTCATTCTATGCAGGAGACCAGCATTTCTCTACCTAGTCTGTTCTTTCTAGGATTTACTGGAGGGGTCAGGGTCAAGGAAGTGACATTGTTCCTACAATGATATGCCAACAGAGGGACAGTCATAATGCCCCTAGGACTCTAGTATTAAAAGAGGCACACAAATTACCTGGGAGAGGATCCTTTTCTTATCTTCAAAGGCCATGTTTAGTTAGTTTTCCTTCCTGTACCATTTCTAGGTGACAGAAGCTAACAGAACAGTTAGCTCATTACTTCTAGCTCCAATTTAAGTTCATTGTCTGTCCAACCGTCAAACTTTAAGGAATAGAAGTTGACATCAGGTGCTCTCAGGGTGAAGGTAGCAGCAATGATGACACTATTCCCACTTTTCTTGTCCCCTAGTCAACACAGCATGGGACAGAAACATAAATTCAACTTGATATTTTGTCCTCTTGACTCTCCTCTCTTTCTCTCTTTCTCCTCTGAATGACAACAATCATATATGTCTGAGAGAGTTATTGTCCCCCTGAAAAATTGATGGAGAGATCTCAGCAACACCTAAATTGTAGTGACTATTGACATAAGTGGGCTTTCTCTGGCTCCATCTGTGCTTCATCTCTTATTTTCACTCCGTGATAATGATCTTTACCATCTTTCTCTTGGAGTCTTGTGCACTTCCAATAGACTGCGAAGTGGCCACTATACTGACTATCTTAGAGAATCATACTTTGTCCCTGAACCTTCTCCACATTTCTCTTCTTTATAGTCACATGGGAGTAGTCTCCTGTCTGTAAGTAGACATGATTCTTATGAAGAGGCACACTGAGCGATGGGAAGCCATCAGTTACACTTCTAGTCCCTGTGTATTCCCTCATCCTTCTGAGGCTCTGTTTTCTTTCCATTTCCTGGAGGACTTGGAGCAGTTGATCCCTAGAGTTTACCATTGTACTACACACCTTTGAGGCTCTATAGCAGCAGACAAGAGACTCCATCCAAAGCAGTGGTTCTCAACCTTCCTAATGTTGTGACCATTTAATGCAGTCCTCATGTTGTGGTAAATCCCAACCATAGAATTATTTTTGTTGCTACTCCATAACTGTAATTTTGCTACTGTTATGTATTGTAACATAGATATCTGATTTTCTTAGGCAACCACTGTAAAAGAGTCATTTGACCCCCCCCCCCCAAAGGTATCATGACCCACAGGTTGAGAACTACTGCTCTAGAGAGAACAACTGACCAGTAAGGGAAGCCATAGGGAAGCAGGTTGGACTGGAGCAGATGGGAACAGATGGTGGGATATTTTCCTATTTGGACCTTTACAAAATGATTCCCTTTCCACTCTTTGGAATGTGGGAAGCAATCTCCTGAGGGAGGAACCCAAGAAGATTGACAAAGCTTAGGATGACAAACAGATAGGGTGTACTGGTCCTTCTTCCCCAGAGTGATGATATTGCTCTCTTCCACCAGAGACATTGCCTCATTGGCTCCTCAACCAGCAGCTGGGGCATCAGGAGCTGCAGAGGTACCACATGTCTCATGTCCTCCTTTCTCACAGGACACTGCCATCCTCACAGCTGTGAAGATCCCTTCATCTCCACTATGATTAGAAGGGTGAAGATAATTCTATTACCAGTAATCGTTATGTTGTAAATACTCGATTTCCACCTGTTAATTAGTGCCGCCCCCTCCTCTCTCCTACTGAATATGAAGCAATGCTGTGTAATTGTGGCATTTTGTGGGTGATGGTGTTTATTATATGTGGTATTTCCATGGTTTGTGTGGGAGAAAGGATTAATTATAGCTCTCTGGTTCCAACCGACTCCCAACCCCCACCCCATCCTCTCGCCCATTCCCCCAGTATAGAAAGCTTTGTGTGCATGGATAAGCAGAGTCAATATCTAGACAATTACATTGTTGTCAGACACTTCTGATTTTCTAGGTGAGCAGAGCATTGTGGAGTGAGCACTGGGCTACAAATGTGGAATCTGGTCTGATACCCCACAACCCAGCAGAGAAGCCCTAGAAAGACACCAAATGTGGCCAAGCCTCAGCTTCCGTGTCTGAAGTAGAGGGGGGGGAAAGCCAGGCCCACTGCTGCTGAGGGCTTATTAGGAGGCTCAAGATCAGGATGCCAGAGGATTTCTGTCTACATATGAGTTTCAGCTCTTCATAACTGTCCTACATGCCTATGGATTCCTTCTGTGGCTTCCCCTGCAGTGTGTGGGCACTAAGGATTTTTGTTCATTAGTGAACTCAAATTATAATAATTAGATGGAAAAAAGCTGGTGAGGGTAAGGCCTGCTTAGACTCGGGCCCCAGTGAGGGGGTTCAGGACTGGGTGTGCGAAGGCAGCAGAAGCCTAGCAGTCAGCAAAGAGAGAACAAAAGATGGAAGACATCACATATTGAGAGCATACTCTTAAAACACAGGGCAACAATTTTAGCTGAGTCACATCCTAGGAGACATCACAGCAGAAAGACACGGGGCGGGGGGGGACATGGGGTGAGATGTGGCTTGGAAGAAAAACCACGCAGACATAAAAAGAATTGCTTATGTCATTCTTCTCACCAATATCTTAGAATCTGAGAATATGCAAACCAAGGCACAGATGCAACAAGGGAAACACCACAGATCCCCATTAATAATGGTATGAGTGGAAAAGAAGAACCACACCAGGGCCTGCATCCTGATGACTACTCCCTCCACAGCTTATCAAGTCCACACTGAGGCCATGATTTAGTTTGTGTTATATATATTAGAGGGCGAGGAAATTTTAAAACAATCTTTTAGCTCCCCTACAACTCTTGAATTACTATAATGTAGATTCTAGTCATAAGAAAGGGGGGACACAGAAAAAAAAACAAAACAAAGATTTGTTGCTACTGCTGTTGTTAAAGTTCACACAGCCAGCAATCAGCAAGGCTGGATTTTAAAAGTGTCCCTAAATCCTGAGTCATACTTGAGCCTCGTGTGATAGATAGGAGTGCCTCTGCCTCATGTGAGATCCACAAGCTGGAAGGTAAGGGACAGCCCAAATTGCTCTAGGCTCAAGTGTCCATTCTTCCCATCATAATACATCTTTGTATTCATTTGGGAGCTCTGAGGAAATGCATCAAAACTAACAAAAGACAGGCATGGCCCAGCCCGCCCCAAACTCAAAGAACAAAATGAAAAAAGTAAACAAACAAACAAGAAATGCTGAACTGCCTTCAAATAGTCCCACCCCCAAAAAAGAGCCAGGCGATGGTGGCGCATGCCTTTAATCCCAGCACTCGGGAGGCAGAGGCAGGCGGATCTTTATGAGTTCGAGGCCAGCCTGGTCTACAGAGTGAGTCCAGGACAGCCAGGGCTACACAGAGAAACCCTGTCTTGAAAAACCAAAACAAACAAACAAAAAATAGCCCAGCCTTCCAAGAGTGAAGAGATCATAAACTGGAGCAGGGAAGGTAAACTCCCAGAGTTAAGCCATCTTTTGAGTCTGAGGAAGAAGGTGAGAGCAGTAGACTAACACATTCTTTCTTTATGACGAGAAAGTATGTCTTTGCATAAATCCCCCAAAATGGATATTGTTTATCAGAATCCACTTGTCTGCTTGGCTTACTCCACACCCCAAACAAACACAGCTCCCTAAAGAAAACATGTGTGCTCCCTGATGGCCTCAAGTAGTCTATCAGCGTCAAGGAGGAATGAAATGAAGGCTTCCTTGAGACCAGGGGAACTTGTCAGATTTGTGACGTGTTTGCTCTAGGGACCTTCCCCTTCAGGGCACCAATGCCTGGCTGTTAGTGAATGGTTTCCGTAGAAGAAAGGAAGGAACTGAGCTGACCCCACCATGTTCTTTTCTTTCTCCTGACCTCCTAGTCACACACAGCATATCCTTCAAGGCCCTGGAAGTCTGCCACTTCCTTTATTACCACTCTTTAATATATTTTTTAATTAAAATATAATAACATAACTTTCCCCACCCGTCTTCTCCTCCCAACCCTTCGTATATAACATTCATTAGCTTTCTCTCAAATTCAAAGTCTCTATTTCTTTAATTGTTGCTATATATTTACTATTGCTCTTTTATCTCACCTTTGTTTGCACATCTGCCACCCTGTACACTCTTAGTTGAAAGCATCAATTCTGTAATGATGTTTCTAACAGTTTTATTTTTCTTGGTTCTGAATGCTTTATTTTTCCTTTGACTCCCTCTCAGTGCTGAGTAAATATCTATCACTCAGTAAATATACTTCTGGTTTAGTGGCAGATTAAGGCTTTAGGGATACTTAGTTTTGTGGTATGGAAGATAAAGACTGCATTGCCCTGGGGGGAGAAAAACACTCCCATACAGCCATCCTGGGGTGCTATCTTTCCAGGGAACCAGAGAAAGGAAGAAGAACCCTGTAGGAGAAAATGAGTTATCATACACATGGTGAATTCCCAGCATCTAATGTCCCACAAATGCACAGATGAATCTGTAGCAACCACATTAGTTACTGAGATAACAAGACTTGGAGATAGGGAACCCACAATGTCTAGGTTGCTTGGCAATGACTCTCTGCAACTTGCAGACACATTGAAGATCTGGCCAAAGTACAGGCCAGGTCAAAGTCATGCCACAGTCTGTATCTGGTTTCTCTCAAAATCGGGGGTGGGGGTGGGGGTGGAGTCAGCTTCAATTTCCAAAGTCCCCTCCCAGGAGTTAGTTATAGCCTTCAAGGGTGTAGAAAAATACTTCAGTACACAATGACCTCTTGTGGTACCCTCTTATCTCCTGGATAGACTCAAAGTCCTGTCCTGTATGATGCTTGGTTATCAGATTGAGGCTTGGAAAAAATAAAGCCATAATGATACACAGGGGACAATTTTGGACATTAGAATACAAGCAAAGATGTAAGTGGTACTAGGAAGGTAATTTTAACCCTGATGCATGTGATGGTGCAAGGGAGATATGCAGGTGTATGGATATATTTAGGGAAGAAGGGTCATGGCCTTTGTAATTTACATTTATATGATTCACAAAAAACAATCAGACATTTCTGATACAGAGAAAGACAAAAGATTAAGTAAATACTTGCAAACGGTTAACAACACTTAGATTTGAATTTTGGTTTCTCTTTCAATTAAAGAAGTATCAGATTTTTGTGCATGATAGGGGTGGTGAGCACTCGAGGCCAGAACTTGGAAATTATGAACCTCATATCTCAGTCCAAAACTCTATGTCTCATATTTAGGTAGATGGTGTTCTAGGGCTACAAACTTTGAGTGTCTTGTTTTGCATCTGAGTTTTATTGCGCTTTTCTTTAAATTTTGTGAATGTCTAAATTTCATAATAAAAACGGTATGGCAACTTCTCAAGAAGCTAAAAATAGGATCACACTTACAAGTATATGGAGTAAAGAAGAAAAAGCAATCAATCCAACATTCATAGCAGTGTTATTTACACAAGAACCGAAGGGAAAAAGCAGCCTAAGTGCGCACTAGCAGTTGAACTGATCAACAAAATGTTATTAATGTGCATGTATGCACACCATATAGCATACATAATGAGATGTTATTATAACATATTATGGAATATACTATTATATATTGTATGTTACATATGATGGGCTATTCGTTAACCTTAAAAGGATAGAATTTCTGACATATGCTACAACCTTGAAGACATTCTGCAAAGTGAAATCAGACAACAGGGGGACAGATAAATTGTGGTTCTACTTACATGAAGTATCTTGGACAGTCAAATTCACAGAATTAGAAAGAAGAATAGTAGCTTCCCAGGGAAGAGGGTGCATAAAGAGATTGCTGTCTAATGAGGAGTCAATTATATAAGATCAAAAAGTTCTAGAGGGACTAGGAAGATGGCTCAGTTAGTAAAGTGCCTGCTATACAGGCACAGGACCTGAGTTCAGATACACAGGACCCATATAAAAAGCTGGGTGCTGCAGCACACCCCATGATCTAAGAAGGGGGAGCCAGGAGGACTCCTGGGGTTTTCAGGCAAGACACTCTAACCTGTGAACTTCAGCTTTGATGAGAGACCTATGTCAAAATTAAAGTGGAGAAGTGACTCAGAGAGACACCAGTATCAACTTCTGGCTTCTACAAGCACCTGCACAAGGCACATATGCACTCATATACATATACCTCTACACATATGTGCCGTATATAAATTAATGTACCCCAAAATTAAATAGATAAAAGTGAAATAAAAATACTTTCTAGAGATGGATGGGGCTTATGGTGACATGATGATCATACTGAATACTACTCAACTACACAGTGAAAATAATTACAATAGAAATTTTTATGTTCTGTGTATTTTACTATAATAAAAGTAAATTCATAGTAAAGAATAGAAAAAAGAAAAGAAGGGAGGAAGGAAGGAAGAAATCACAATAACAACCTCATCTGGTCTGGTCTTCAATGTCTTCTCAGTTCTCTAATGGGCTTTTCCCAATCTCTCTCTCTCTCTCTCTCTCTCTCTCTCTCCCTCTCTCTCTCTCTCTCCCTCTCTCTCTCTCCCTCTCCTTTTCTCCTTGTCAATTTCTGTCTACTTTTTCAGTCAAGCTTAGAAAACATCATCTTTTTAACCTCCTTCTGTACGTAAGTAGTCTCCATACTAGACCTAACTATTTTCTTCTTTAATCCCTACTGCATTTTGTTTGCATACCCACAAATGCTTGTTTGGTGTTTAAAAAAAAACAAAATAGATGTTCAGATATTGGCCAAGGCTGAGTACACGGTATATCTATAGATCACCTGAGATTCTCTTCAGAGGTAGGGTGGCATAAATTTTCTGATCTACACATTAGAAAGGTTGTTCATCACATGGGATTGAGAACTAAAGGTCAGAACTGGGAAATTATGACTCCTGCCTTCAATCCAAAATTATATATAAAATTTCTAACCAAATGTCATCTCAGAACAGGCTAGGGAGTTTGAGAATTTCTAGCTTTGAAAACAAAGGCAAGGTAAGCCACATTATAGAGTGTAGTGTACATCTTCAAGATCCTACTGGGATACCAGCCAGATCGGTAAAACTGGGTATGAGGCCCACCTCCTTGGAGAAGGGAATCTCACCAACAAGAAAAACTCCTTAGAGCAAGAGTGGGAGTGGATCTCTCTAAAGTCATAGCACGGCATTTGTGTGCAAGATGATACAGCACATGAAAATACAAATAAACAAAAATGTGTTCCTTGGTAACAAGATCTATTGAAGCAGGTGCAAGCTGTGGACCCAGAGCTCTGAATAATACAGAATCAGGTCCACAGCTTCAAAATGTTGGCTTCAGGTGGGTAGGAAAGCAAGCTATGGCTAGAGAAATGGCATATACTCTGTTATTCAATTTGACCTTGCCCTTGTTTCCAGCTCTCCTTTAAGCTTAAATGTTTCTCAAGCACCTCCCCTCCTTGAAGGGAATTTGTAACCTGAAAGGAAATGGATTTTAGTGCGTGATGTATTGCTAGGTGAGATGGTAAATTGTCCCTTAGTAGTAATTTCTTGGGTTAGAACAAGATATTTTCAGCATGATCTTGGTCCCCAAAGGCTACCTTCTGTCACAAACTGCTCACTCCCCAAAGCAGTTGTAATTTTCAAAAAGAATGGAAGATTCCGTCCTTATTTCCTAGACACCCCTAGCAGATATTTATGCCACTCATTCCTGTCACCCCTCTGAAAGACAAAGGTCTCTAGAGATATCTCCTTCTTCAAAGTCTTTGAACACAGACCCAGAGCTTCCTTGGAAACTGCAGACCCCTCATTCTCCTCATCAAGATTCATCTAGATATCTCCCAATGATGAATGTTTTTGACACTGATCAAAGACAGTTTTGAAAGTAGAGGGGATTGTCTCTCTATTGATGACTTTGACAGCATGGCACTGCCTGGTGACAGCAGGTATAATTGGTGTGCTACTATATTATTATTGGCTAATCAGAGATTTTTAAGATCAGAGGAGCATCAGGGCCTCTTCTACCCATCAATCTTCCCGAGCACTAAGTGGTAAATACATAATAGCTATCACTACTACATCACTTGCTATTTTATACAAGTTGTACAAATGTAGCCTCTTTTTCCATTAGGCTATATAAATGGAAGTCCATGTCTAGATATAACCCTGCTTCAAAATCAATTTACTAGAGAGACTACTTTACAGTCCAGAAGGGGCTATTAGGAGAACAGATATGGCTTGCTTGTGGCAACCTGATAACAGAGAAAGATATTCATTCTTACATGTTACCCATGTTCCACCGGCAGGAGAGCACCCAGAATAGCTAACCCTCCCCCCCCCGCCCCGACACACACACACACACACACACACACACACACACACTGTGTGAATCATCTAATTATAGTTTCTGTATCTAATGTGAGTACAGTATCAGAGCATTATTTAAAAATTGATTAACTTGCTGGTGTGATCCTGTTAGCTGGTCCAAGATGGCCATTTGTATCTTCCAGCTTAAGAAACCCTGGTAGGCTCAGTTGCTAGGTTCTAGCAGTTTGGAAGTGGTAATGTAATGCTAGATTCAGCTAGACTGGAATCTGAAAAGATCCATGGGAATCTTACTGTTACCAGGAGTCAGACTGGTATATGGATCAGTCTTTGGATGATCCTAGGACACAATGAGTATATATTAACAGAAGAGTGAGTGTGTGTGTGTGTGTGTGTGTGTGTGTGTGTGTGTGTGTCTGTCTGTCTGTGCTGTGCTGTTATATAGCCAAGGCTGGCTTCAAATTTGAAGACTTCAGCCTCACAAATCCTGAAATTACAGGCATATAACACAGCATCCAGCTCAGATAGGTATTGTTTTAAACCTCTGTAAGTCTTACAGGAATTTCTGGAAGGCCAGGGCACATTTTTGTTTGTTTGTTTGTATTTTTAGCATCTTTGCTTATTTGGTAAGATCACTAGAAATAAGAGCAAGTCCCCCTGACATCTACCTATATTGGCCTCAAAATGTTTATAAAATGTCCAGCCCTATGAAACTTCAGAATAGCTTTGGAGCCCAGTACACAGCTTAGCATATATGCTGTAATGGCTGGTACGAAAATTTTGTGCCAACCTGAAGCAGTGCTCTGGTCTTTTCTAACTAGTTCTTCAGTCATTTCCAGAAATGGATTTTGAATATCTCAATACGATCAAGAAGAGTATTGGGTTTTTTTTTTTTTTAATCCCAGGAAAAAGAAACAATTAAGTGGACTTCTTGGCATTTTGAAGAATTCAGTTTGAGTCGATTAAAATGGAAAGAGTGTTTCTCAACTTGGGAAAAGTTGTTAGTGAGTTCATAGTTCTACACACATGGACACAGCAATCATACTGATGATTGCCTTTTAAAGTAGAAAAGCATGTTTATCATTTATCTTTGGTAAGTCTGACTGCGTAAGCAACATGATCAAGGGAGCTCAGGGGAAGATCTCACCAAGTTCACACTCTTGCCTGGCACCATACCACGTTTAGGGAAACCCATGACACACCTAGACTGCTTCCTGTTGACCTCTAGGCTAAAAGCACATTCAAGCTATATATATATATATATATATATATATATATATATATATATATATTTGGTAAAGAAACTGCATCCTAGAAGAAAGATCCTATACAGTCATCTAAATGTAACCTATTGCTCAAGTGAACACAACCATTCATCCATGAAGGCACACCCTGCAACTGGCTGATGAAAAGCTACAAAGATTATGGCTTGGCTCTTAGAACAAGTGCCGCCATAAGGGGAAGAAGACAGCTGTCAGTAGAAGGTGGACAGATGGTGAGAGGGTGGGCTTCCTGCAGAAAGCAGGTGTGGCCAGCAAGATGACCACTGGGGGGAGGGGGATCTGCCGGAGTTTTAGGTTATTCGATGGAAGAACAGAGTGGGTGGCTGAGAGGCCCAGAACCAAAAAGGGAACAGTTGTGGGTGAGGCATGTGATGATGGAAGAGAAGTGTCAGGCCACAGGGAGCTGCAGCAGGAGGTGGGCGGGTGGGCAGAGGGAAGCCTCCCACTGTGTGACAAAAAGGGGGGTGGATGCAGATATGTGAGGGCTGAATGCTTTCCCCTTTATTAAAAGGAGTCTGCTAAAGATAGCTGCTCCGCATGAAAACCTCTTCAAAGTCCTTGTCTATGCTCGAAGAAAGGGTGGGCTTTAGCAAGATTTGTCTACCCCAAAACTACTGTCTGTGGGAACCAAGTGTCATTCTGTAACTTACCTCTGACCTATTCAGATTACTAGAAAATGAAATCTAGATCTCTACAAACTCAGAAGGTGGGGCAGCACTCCTAAGTGTAATCAGTTACGAGTACCATCTATAGGGAGCTTAGGGGACTTCAAACTATCTTACTCTGTGGTAGATGTGTTTCTTTATGTAAGTAATAATGATAATAATAATGATAAATACACATATATCTTATGGGATTGCTACACAAATAAGATCAGAGTACAAACAAAAGTATTTGTCCAACTGTCTGACACACTGTAAGTAATGATGCAATATACATATTAATTAATCATAATTATCCATTGGTAATAATCTCAGAGTCTATGGAGTCTACCAAAAATAGTATTATTTTCTTCTAGAGCAGGAGGGATGCCTCAAAACTGCACACAAAGTACATGGGAAATGTGTTTGCCCTACTCACATTGATTTCCCCATGACCAAAACAGCTTCACACTACATAAATTAAACCTCAATGAACATTCCACCTTCCTGGAAAAGCAGACAGATTCTGACTCAAGCTAGGACAGGGAATGTCTTTCTCCTGGGATTTTGGAAACTGGACATCATTGGAGGAGCTGAGTTATTGACGTCCAGGTGAAAACCCTGGATGTCTCTTTGTCCTGACCTGGGTTGCTTATCCTTTACTGGGGTCCAGTGGGTACCTTTCTGAGTTGTTTCTATCAGCCAGAGCAGATCTCACTTGCTTGTTCAGCTGGCACAGGCCAATGGTTTGTGCATATACACAACCATGCTGTTAGGAAAGAATATCGCCACATTTCTGACAGCATCAGAGCAGTGGTACCTCCCTTCCTGAAGAGCTAAACCCAAGAATCCAAGAGCTTTGGGTTGTGGAGTTGAGGAGCGGGAGCTCTTTTGAAAACCAAAGTAACATTTCATTTGATCCACTAGAGAGCAAAGTTCTTGGAGCGGATCTTAATGTTTCTGACTTCTCCCATAATTTGGAGTCTAGGGAATGGTGCTGAAGTCCCCAAACGACCCTTTGTACTAGAACGCCACCAACAAACAGATAAGATATTTAATTGAGTCATTACCCAGGAGGGGAAAGAGCTGAGGTGGAAACAGGGAATGCTAATTAAATCCATGGCAATCCAGAGCCCAGAAGACGAGGGCAAAGTTTTAAAAGGCCCTCAGCCTCTCAAAATCCCTACTTATTTTTACAGGCCATCTGCTCTCCAGGCCTAAGGTTCCTGTTCCTCACATCTTTGATATACAGATACTGAGACAGTCTGAATGGTAGAAAATGCTGTGAAAATTTCAGGAAAATACACAAAAGACTCCTTTATCATTGTTATATAATATAATGGATTTTTAAAGCACCCCAAAAGAGAGTCCTATCTCTGTTACCCAAGCAAGCCTGGGTGGGACCAAACTAAGAAATAAATAATATTCTTTAAAGAAGGATGGTATGGAGGGAAAAAGCTTCAATCTTGGCAAAGTTGTTCTCTTTCTGTTTTATTTTTGAGACAGGATTTCTCTGCGAACATACTATAAGTAACAATGCAATATACATATTAACTGATTGTTATTACCCAAAGTTAATATTCTCAGATTCTTTGAATTCTATCGAAGTTAATATTCTTTTCTACCAGAGTATGAGACCTGGGAACCCTCTGGAACCATGTGCAGAACTCATGGGGAGTACCTGCCCAACTCACCATGATGAGTTTAGGTTCATTTGAAATATATCATGTAGCCTTGGCCAGCCCTGAACTCTTGACCCTCTATCCTTTGCTGGGATTACAGCTGTAGTTCACAAGGACCAGCAGAGATGTTCTTCTTCCAGTAATGAGAATGTGCTGAGGATTTCCTGGCAGGTGTCCCTAGATATAAGAAGCTAGGAGGGGTTAAACAAGGATAACCAAAGATAACAAGAAATTTTCTAATTGGGTAAACAAAACACTTGCCTTGCAACATGGCTAAGAATAAGCAAGAAAGGGAAGGGAACTTGATAAAAAAAAAAAAAAGCATCATTGAAGTCCTAACAAAAGAATTATTGGAGACTCTTGCTCACAAGTACGAGCAATAATTGTGCACTTCTGAAGCCTGGACATTTGTTTTCATTTGCCCTAAGGTATCAGTCACTTATAAATGGGATTCAACATTGCTGGTGGGAGTGCAAACTTGTACAACCATTTTGGAAACCAGTCTGGTGATATCTTAGAAAACTTGGAATAACACTACCTCAAGACCAAGCCATACCACTCCTGGGGATACATCCAAACAATTCCTCACCAAACCACAAGGACATATCCTCATATATGTTCATAGCAGCCTTATTTGTAATAGCTAGAAACTGGAAACAACCCAGATGTCCCTCAACTGACGAATGGATAAAACAAACTATGGTACATTTACACAATGGAATACTACTCAGCCATCAGAAAGAAGGAAATCATGCAATTTGCTGCCAAATGGATGGAACTAGAAAAGCTCATCCTGAGTGAGCTATCCCAGAGTCAGAAGGATGCATGTGGCATCTATTCACTTATAACTTATAATATGGATCTTATCCATATAGTACAGGATAACTATACTACAACCAACAGACTGAAAGGGATAGGAACAGAGACTTTATTACATGTTAGTGGGACACTTTGCCCTAGTGGAGCTGCCATGTAGGCCCCCAGTGCAAGAGGAAGCTCTTAGCCCTCATATGGCTGGTGAACTAAAAGGGGCTGATATGTACGGCACCCCACACCAGAGGAGTAGCATAGGTGGGAGGAAGGGGAGGGGGGGGGAGGGTGAAAGGGTGGCCCCAGGTGGGGTGGAGGGAGGGGACTGTGATGGAGATGTAAACTGAAGTAATAAATAAACAGTAAAAATATGGGGTTCAAGATTATGTGCAAAAGTAGTTCTAATTTTTAACAAGTTTCAAACAGCTGAGCTTTGTAAAGTGTATTCACAATTCTTAATTGGGCTCAAAAAAAGTCAGTCTACCTTCCAAAGTGCCCTAGTCATAATGTGTTCCTAGAGCCCACAGGATCTGATTCAAGTTAAACAGCTAGTCGGGTAGCATGTGATTTTATTTCAGAAATGGATGCATTGTATTTGCTGAGTCCTGACATACTTAAGGGCCCTGGAACATAGGGAATGGTTTTTCTTCAAAATGCAGAAAGTAGGGGAGAGATTGTCTTTTCTGAAAGCCTGTGTAAAAAAGAAGGTTCAGTTTATCTGGTAACAAAGATGTGGAAAATAACAACAGAGGTAGAAGCATGCTCCATAAGAGAAGATAAGTAAATGGATGTACAATGTATAATGGATTTCCACACTATAAGCAGATCAATGAAATCTGAAGTAGAGTTTGACCTACCGAAAGCAAATTACTAAGAACATGTTTTAAAACATGCAGTGAAATAAGAAGCTGTGCTGCTGAATAATTTCTTGCACAAGTTAGAGGAGAAGCAGTTCTAGGGCTGAGCTATAGTTCAATGGTAGAGCTCTTGCCTACCATCCACCAGGCTCTAGGTTCAATCTCAAGGATGGTAAGAAAAAAGCAAACTAGAAGTGATTCTAAACAATTGATTTGGTGCCAGTGTGAACTCAAGTAGGAGAGGACATCATCAGTTCCCAAGAAAGTAGAGGTGGGGCTGCCCTCCTGCCCTTAGCCAGGTCTTGGTGTTGGCATAGCAATAAGTTTGCTTGCCAAGCTCGAAATTCTCAGAGAAGGAGGAGGAGGATGGGCATTCGTTGCTGTTAAAGATACCTGAACAGAAGGTGAGGGGTCTTCTGTTGGTTCATGTTGATCAATACGGCTATGCCATCTACATTACTCATAGGATACCAGGAGCACAGGAATGCAACACTATTCTGTGGCACGGTCTGGATCTATGTCTTCTTAGGTTTGTTATAGAACCGAATCATTTGGTTGCTGAAGATGGCTGCCACAGGCCCACCTCAACATATTAGTGTTTTCTTATTGCTTCATGTATCTACTAACATCCAATAGGTGGTTGATCTACTTTTCAAAACATTTTATTAGTTCTTTGGGAATTTTGTACAATGTGTTGTCATGTTCACCACATTCCCCAACTCCTCCCAGATTCATACCCCTTTCCACACCTAACCTTGGGTCTTGTTCTTTTGTTTTGTACCCCTGTCAAGTCTAATTTGTGCTGCATGAATGTAGGGTCTTCACTGGAATATGGTCAACTTGTAAGATTTAACACATTTTTTTTTTTAAAAAACCTGACTCTCCCAGGAGCCATCAATTGTCAATAGCATCTTGGCGAGAGATGGGATTTTGTTCTCACCTTCCTAGTCCTTGTCAGGATTTTGTATGGCTTGAGTTTGTACGGGTCTTATGAATGCTGTTATAGCCTGTATGAGCTCCTATTTACAGTTTTCCTGTTGTGATCCGAAGACAGTTTGGTTTCCTTGTAGACATCTATCACATCTTACTCTTGCACTCTTTCCAATTCCCTCTTATGAAATGATCCTTGAGTCTTGGGATGAAGGGGTGATCTACATATATCTATATCTATAGATATAGATATATATCCTATTAAGGGCTGAGAGTTCTGCAGTCTGCTAGTCTCTGCTCTTTGATCAGTTGTGGTCTCTGTGTTAACCACCGTTTATCTACTGCAAAAATAAACTTCTCTGGAGAAGGTTGAGAGATACTTTTCAAAGTTGCCTTTCTGTGGAAAAGCAATTCACTGAATAAAGTCACTTTATTTTTTTCTGAAACAGGGTTTCTCTGTGTAGCTCTGGCTGTCCTGGAACTCACTCTGTAGACCAAACTGGCCTTGAACTCATAGAAATCCACCTCCCTCTGCCTCCTGAATTCTAGGATTAAAGGAATATGCCACCACTGCTTGGCATAAAGCTACTTTCTGATGGTGGTAATAGTGATAAGTCTTAAAAGACAGTGCTTTGTATAAAGTTAATAGGGGAATATTAAATTTGGCAGCAGATTAAATATATGAAATAAGCAAGTCCATTGATATGGATTAGGTAATTTAAAACATAACTTATGGGTATCCCAATTGCATTATAAGGAAATTTTTATATTGCAGTGATATTCACAAATTAGTCAACTCTCAAGAGTCTTAAGATTTATGATTTGTGAGACCCACAGTTCAACCCCAGAAGAGCAGACTTTTGTATCTCAAAGAACTCTGTGCTTAGAATGCTCCTTGCACAGGAGAGTGAAGACAGTCCACAGTCAACAGGCATTCTACCTAGTGTTCATATGCAGAATTTGCCTTGCACCTCCCCTCACGACATTGGGGTTAGCACAC
Organism: Lophiomys imhausi; assembly: GCA_907164525.1. Taxonomy (NCBI): domain Eukaryota; kingdom Metazoa; phylum Chordata; class Mammalia; order Rodentia; family Muridae; genus Lophiomys; species Lophiomys imhausi. The sequence continues at coordinate 4,485,090 of CAJQZJ010032348.1, read as the reverse complement.
ATAGCCACGCACAGATTTTTATGTGCATGATGGGGGTCTGAACTCAAGTCCTCATGTTTGCACAGCAAAAGCTCTTATGCATTAAGCCATACCTCTAGTCCTATAATTCCTATCTTTAAAATCTGCCCTGCCATAAGAGAACAGAGGTCAGAAGCACGGGAAGAGGGAGTAGGCCAGATATAAGCAGGCCAACCCTGATGTCCCAGTGGAAAGGCTCCTGAAACGCACCACGTGAGGGAGGAATTCTAGTGGCTTGGATTTTGAGTTGTTTATTGATTAAAGATGAATTAGAGACAAGGAACAGAAGACTTACTGATGGCTGGGTAGGATTAAAGAGAGAGAGCTCAAGAACAACTTGGACAATGGTATGGGTGGCTCCACTTACTGTAATTGTCAAGTGTAAGAAAAAAACTGATTTGATGGACAAGAATATGGTTTGCAGACACATGGTGCATTTGAGTAAGTGCTAGGCACCATGTGAAGAAGTCTGTCATCAACCACTGGACATCAAAAGTATCTGAACCTGGGACTTAATGGGGTCCAGAGTGCTTCAAACCTGAGACAGAAAAGTCCTCACAGATGTCTAATACTTAATCTGCATTACAAAAGAAAAAGTTCTAGCAAAGACAAAAATAATAGAACTGGAATACAGCAAGTTCCCCCTCCATTTAAGAAAATGTATTTTTCTTGTAGGCAAAACTAGAAGGACTCTGAATTGTCACTGTCTTCAGATATGAAAGTCCCTCCTACACTTATCAACCTATACTAATTACATGAGACCTCAGAGAAGTCATTAATTTTTTTAATGTAGGAATGTTGGCTACTGAGACCCTCATTTTCATGAATCATTTAAATATACTTGAGACTCATTATGTCTTAATCAGACAAGGTCAAAGGGAGATCTGGAAAGAAGTTAAGACAATTGGAATAAGCTTCTACATAATGAGTTTAAACACGAAGTATCTGAATCTGAACAAAGAAAAAATATTAAAAAGTGAGAGATTCTTATAAGGGAGGAAAGACCTCAAACAACTCTCAGCTCTGAGATGGACCAACTCCAGTACAGAAAACTCAGAAGGACTACATTGACAATTGGGGCAAAAGAAGGGGCTGCAACATAGTCTCTTGGCTTAAGGATCAAGAAGAAATTAGGAAGTGTGGGGGCTGGAAAGATGGCCCAGTGAATAAAATGCCTGCTGTGTAAGCACAAGGACCTGCATTTGTAGTCCCAGAACCCTTGTGGAGACTGGGTGTGGTAGTGCATGTCTGGAAGCCCAGCACTAGCATGATAGGGGTAAGCAGAACCTGGGACTTGTTGGCAGCCAGCCTAGCCAATACAATGAGCTCTGGGTTCACTGAGAGACCTTGCTTCAGAAAATAAGATGAAGGGTGATAAAGGAGGACACTGACTTGATTTCTGGGCTCCACATACGCATACATGAGCACACCCACATGTACCTGAGCATGCATATGTGCATGTGCACTCACACACACCAACACCATGTAGAAGAAGAAAGAAGGAGGAGGAGGAGCTGTGGTAGTGATCAAAGCCACAAGAGGAAACTCATGAGAAATCACTGCTAAATTAGCTATAGAACTGAAATAGTGTGGTAAAGTCTGTAGAAAGAGTTTTGTTTATTAAAAAAAAAAAAAAAACATGAGAATGTTTTTGCTTAATCCCAAGTGTGGGGCTGCTTCAGTTAGTCCACAGGTGTAATCAATATGTGCCTCATGCTTATCAAGGGCATGACTTAGCCAGTTGGAAGAAGTTTAACTCTGAGGACTCTGGAGAGGTATAAAAAGCTAGAACCCCAAGAGAAGGGTGGGTCACTCTGAAGGAGGAAGAGGTTGCTGTTCTCCCTGCTGGTGCTCCCCAGCACTGCTGCTGGTTCTTCCTGTTGCTGTGTCTGCTGGTTTGCTGTGTTTCCTGGTTTGCTGGTTTACTGGACTACTGGATATCCTGATTACTGAGTTTGGTATTGCTCCTAAAAGAACTCGACCGATGACCCTTATCAGCATGAAGTAGCTCAAAAAGACATACATCCTTCCCTTTCCCCTCAACTTCTTTCTTTCTCTCACCTTTCTCTCTCACCTAGGATTGGGGGTTTAGAAGGAACAAGGGTTGGAAGGGAGGTAAAGGTATTAAGTATGGTAAAATTTAATTGGAGTGTAAAATAAAATAAAGTCACTTTCAACAAAGATCAGATCACTATACTCCCTGCCATAGTAAAGGACAATGAAGCATCATACAAGAGAACTAAGCTTATTATGCATGAAACATAAGGACTGTTCTGTGGTTGGGGGAGGGGAAGCACGTGACAATGATGGATTTGTCCTTTCAGCAGTTTCTGTACACTAGCTTCTGTAATTCATGGGCATAAGTTTGCTTTTCATCTAGATATTTGAATTTGAAATATCCTGACATATAGGAGGTAAACACTTCTGCTCACAGGTGGTACCTGAACTGTAAAATACAGTAAAATAAATATGTGGACTCCACTTCCTCTATCATGGTATGACCAGCTGCATGCACCTAACAGCTGACCTAAGGGTGGTCATGACTTCTGTGAACAATTGTCTTGAGGGTCACAGTGACAAATGCATTCAGCTAATATCTGCATATAGGAAGACACAGAACTGTCAAGCAAGCATGCACACACATTCACAGCAACAACAAGCAGGTGAGTTTTTCACTGCTTAAAGAGAGAGAACATATTGTTTCTCTTTCTGTTTTAAGGTTTAATCAAAACCCAGACTAATCTCTGCAGCACACACAAAAAAAATGCATCATTCTGTTTCAGTGAGATGCTGGGTAAAATACATGTTCCAGGCAGGAAGGGAAAGATATAATTTTTTAAAAGTTGTTATGAATTCCATTAAGTTTGGATATTACAAAGGAGGGTTGTGGCATAATATTTTCTTAAAGTGCAGAAAGGTCCCTGCCATGGAACATAAGCAAGATGATGTTTCCTAGGCAACTCACTCAGAATGTTTTAGACTGCCAGCAAGGTATTTGAAACACCTGAATCTTTTGATCATGTGCTGGTCCTTTGGTCAAAAACATTCTGATAGCTCACATAGATTTTGTACACAGTCAACAAATATTGACACAATCCACATTCTTGCTGCTGTCCACTAGTCCCCACAAAGGACAATCACTGCTGGGCTACTGCTGTGGTGAGAAGCACCAATGTCTAGAGTTTTTGATCAATATTCCCCAAATCACATTTCTAGCCTTAAAGTTTCTTAACCACTGGAATGTGTGTTCTTAAAATTCAACCAAGGCTGTTTTCACATTTATGTTTATAGGTAAGGGTGGATGCTACTACGTCTCTTAGTTTCTACATAAAGAAGTAAGAGGAGATGGGTAGAAAAAGCCACTCACTGTGAAACTTTATAAACTTTACACTCACTTCCAAATTCTCAGAAGAAGAAAGAAATCTTTAGTAGGGATGTAATGTACATAAAGAGTCATCCAATTTACTGAGAGCTTTTTTGTGGTTCTTCAGAACTGGAAGCCTTCGCCTCTCACACCCTGATGGGGAAGAAAGAAGGTGAGAAAAGGGAGTGACTGAAAGAGAAGGGAGAGGATAGGCATGGACCACAAAAGTCCAAGAGTGTCCAGGACTGTAGAGAAGACCTCATCTGGATAACAAAATGATCCTCACTTTGCAGACAACTCAAGAAAGGCACAAATTATGTGTAAGGAGGTCGTGGGAGACAAGAAGGGCATACCATTAAAAAATATTGATCCAAATTCAGAGAACTGACCATGAGGGACCCAGCCCCAACTGATACACCTACAACACAACTCCTGAATCTAAGGCCACAGGGAACATTGAGAAGGATGAGGAGGGGTCAACAGGATCAGGAAATCTGCTGTAAGAATGTGTCTTCTACCAGCAATGGAGGAGTGTTCCCCTTTCTCCACAAGCTTACCAGCATGTGCTGTTATTTGAGTTTTTGATCGTAGCCATTCTGACACCACCATGGAAATCAGTCTGTTGATATCTTAGAAAGCTTGGAATAACTCGACCTCAAGACCTAGCCATATCACTCCTGGGTATACATCCAAACGATTACCAATCCACAAGGACATCTCCTCAACTATGTTCTTAGTAGCTTTATTTGTAATAGCTAGAAACTGGAAACTACCCAAATGTCCCTCAACCAATGAATGGATAAAAATAAAATTTAAAAAAAAATGTGGTACATTTACACAATGAAATATAGTATCCATTAGTTATCAGAAATAAGGAAATCATGCAATTTGCTGCCAAATGGATGGAACTAGAAAAGCTCATCCTGAGTGAGCTAACCCAGACCCAGAAAGATGTACATGGAATGTATTCACTTATAACTGGATTTTAGCCATATAGTACAGGATAACTATCCTACAACCAACAGACTAAAAGTAACAGGAACATAGAGTTTGTTACCTGATAGTGGGATACTCCATCCCTAGTGGAGCTGCAGTGTAGGCCTCCAGTGCAAGAGGAAGCTCTTAGCCATCATATGACTGCTGAACTGAGGGGAACTGATATGTACAGGCACCTCACACTGGAGGAGTAGTATAGGTGGGAGAAGGGGGAAAGGGTGGGAGGTTGGGACTGGGAGGGGTGGAGGGAGGGGACTGTAATGGAGATGTAACTTGAAGTAATAAATAAACATAAAAAAGAGTGTGTCTTCTAAATATGACAGGGAAGCTTTATCCATGAAACCCCCAAAATATGGCTGCCTATACAAGACCTGAACAATGACAATAGATACGCTAACATGGAAAGGGCAAGTCTCACAGAGCCCCATTCCTAGGCAAAGATCTGCAGGTAAATAAGGTATGCTGAGAACAGGAGAAATAGTCCTCACCAGGGATGAGTCCTCTAATGGGTTATCTAGTACCAAGTCGGCAGCTCTAAAATCATATGGATACACGTAACACTAAATGGGCTGAACAGAATGTATTTATGTATTTATCCACATATATTTAACAATAACAATTAAAGAAAAAGGAATTATGAACTTGAGAGGAAGTGGGGTTATACAGAAGAAGTTGGGAAGAAAGGGAAGGGTAAAATTATGTAATTGTATTTTAATCTAAAAATAAAACTTTAAAAGAAAAGAATTTAATATTAAAAATTAATAATCCCACACAGCCTTAGAAATAATGTGAATTTTTGGTTAGAAAGCTCAGGAACACCTGCAAGCTGTCGAGTCTAACAGAGTTAGTCAGCTATAAAGCCTGTCTGACCAGAGGACCAGAAGAGACAAGATGCAGCATCATGGCTCTAGGACTTTGGTGCTATTCTTCTTGGTGTGTGTATCTCCCAGCAGATGTCTCTGAGTTCTATCTTAGTTCTGTCCCCTGACACCCTTCTTGTCCACTACATAATAGACTCCAATTAGCTTGCAGGACTTGGACATCTATGAAGCCCCAGATGGCAACTCTGAAATGTCACTTAGGAGCGTAGCCCACTTCTCAAGTGTGAAAGGGTGCTTACAAGGAACTTGTGAAAGGAACTTGACCAACAACTTTATTTCATTGGCTTCCCTTTCTTCCTTCCTTCTTTCCTTCCTTCCTTCCACCATCCAGTCTTCTAGAAGGGAAGCACTGGACATCAGGAAGCACTGCTACAAGGGAGGACTTTTGCTTTAATAACAAAAACCATAAATGTTTCTTTTTTTCTTTTTAAAGATTTGCTTTTTATTATTCACATTTGTATGTGTGTGTTTGAATTTATGCCATGTGTGCAGGTGCCCACAGAAGTCAAAAGAAGGCATTGGAACCCCTGGAGCTAGAGTTGCATGCAGTTGTGAGCCACAAGACATGGGTCCTAGGAACCGAAGTCTGGCTCTCTTGTAGAGCAGCAAGACTTCATAACTGCTGAGCTGTCTCTTCAGCCCCTCAGGAGCCACAGGTTTTTCAGATTGAATATAGGAACGGGAATCTTGAGTGGGGTCAGTATGAAGAAGCAGAAGCCAAACCAGGAACCAAGGTTTCTGTCCCAAGTCCTGTTTCTCTGAGACTCTTCTTTTTTATTTTTTATTTTTGTTTTTTTTTTCTTTTTAAAATTTATTTTATTTATTGCTTCAGGTTACATCTCCATCATAGTGTCCTCTTTCTACCCCTCCCAGCCCCTCCCTCCCACCCCCTACCCCCTAACCCTTTCATCCCACTCCTCTGGAGTGGAGTGTGCCTGCATAACAGTCCCCTGCCCCAGTTCAGCAGTCATATGAGGGCCAAGAGCCTCCTCATACACTGGGGGCCTACAAGGCAGCACCACTAGGGCAAAGTGTCTCATTGACAGGTAGAGAAAACAAAAACAAAACAAAAAAAAAGTCTATGTCCATGTTCCCTTTGGTGCATTGGTTGTAGTATAGATATCCTGTACTATATAGCTAAAACTCGAGTATAAGTGAATAGATGCCATGTGCATTCTTCTGAGTCTGGGTCAGCTCACTCATGATGAGCTTCTCTAGATCCATCCATTTGGCTGAAAATTGCATGATTTCGTTGTTTCTGATAACTGAGTAGTATTCCATTGTGTAGATGTACCACAGTTTTTTAATCCATTCTTCAGTTGAGGGACTTCTGGGTTGTTTCCAGTTTCTAGCTATTACAAAGAAGGCTGCTATGAACATAGATGAGGAAACTTCCTTATGATTCCGTGAAGAGACATTTGGGTGTATACCCAGAAGTGGTATGGCTGGGTCCCGTGGCAAAGCTATTCCAAGTTTTCTAAGATATTGCCACACTGATTTCCATAGTGGTTGCACAAGTCTGCACTCCCACCAGCAATGGAGGAGTGTTACCCTTTCTCCACACCCTCGCCAACATGTGCTGTCATTTGAGTTTTTTGATCTTAGCCATTCTGACAGGTGTGAGTTGGAATCTTAGAATTGTCTTGAGTTGCATTTCTCTGATGTTTGAGGATGCTGAGCATTTCTCCAAGTATCTCTCGGCCTTTAGGAATTCGTCCTTTGTGAATTCTCTGTTTAGCTTTTCTCCCCATTTTTTTGATTGGATCATTTGGTTTCTTGGCATTTAATTTCTTGAGATCTTTTTAAATTTTGGATATTAGCCCTCTGTCTGAGACTCTTCTTATTTCATTGTCATCTCTACCAGTTTCATAGCCCTACTGTGTGCTGTTAGCAAGCAAGGCTCTTTCAAAAGTGGGCAAAATTAACTTCTCTTGGCTTCTTTAAAATTAACTGGTGTGCTTGTTTCTTTTGGGGTTTTGAAAGAACCATAGGGACTAGACTCGGGACTCATTGAAAGTATAGGAAGAAGAAAATAGTAACTTTAAAAAAACGTTATCACTAGAAAATAACAGAGGAATGTGGCAGAACTACTTCAACCAAGTGATCCAAGGTTAACTTCCCCAGTGAGAAGCCACAGTGACATCATACACGTTGGATACCATGAGATGGAAAAGGTGCTTGAGGGCCAGTGAGGTGGTTCATCCCAAGAAGGAGATTCAGTTTCTAGCACCTGCTTGGTGGCTCACAACTCTATGTAATTCCAGTTCCAAGGGATACTGTGCCCTCTCCTGGGCTCTGTGGGCACCAGACATGCATGTGGTGCATAGACATACATGAAGGTAAAGCAACCCTTAGCAAAAAAAAAAAAAAGAGGAGGAGGAGTCACATTATTGAAACCTAGAAAACATAAATAAAAACAAAAAGAAAAAAATCAAAATAAAACATCACAATTCTATCACATGACAATCAACTGTTACTATCTCAGGGTATTTCCTCCTCTGGATTTGCTTCCAGTGTGTGGGGACGTGTGTATTTTATCAACGTATTTATCAATGTGATATTTACCATCCATCTATCCAGAAGCCCCCCTTTTCTCAGCCAATGGTATCTTTTTCATTTCCATAAATTTTCATACCATCTAAGATTTTTTATTATATTCAAGTCCTTCCCAGTAAACTTCAAAGCAGCATCTAACCTGGCATGCTAGCCTCTGATTGTCTCAACCTTTACATCTTTTTCACTCTAGCAGTCTCTGCCTTCTGAGCCTCAGTTGTGAAGATTCCGGGAGAGTCATCCTGTAGACATGTCTCAGCCTCCAGATCTGTGTGATCACTTCTTGGTAGTGGCATTTTAACTTGTTCTTGTACTTCCTAGAAACTGGCAGATCTACTTAAAGCCTACTTGAATGGATTAACAATGAGCAATTTTGTCTAGAAAATGCCATAAGTGATATTGCACAGTTGTATTCAATAACATCAAATACACCCAACATCAGACTGTTATATCACTAGTGTGTTGGGTTGGCTGCCAAATTAGGATGATGGTAAACTCTTCTTTATCTTATTATATACCTAACTAGGTTTTCCTCTAGAGACTTAAAAAAAAAAAAAAGATACCATAGATAGTCAGTACAAAAGAAAGCGTCAAAAAAATGTCGTCTTCTCTGGTAGCTGCACATACAGTGATCTTCAGAACAAAGATGCTTGCCTGAATTGATGATTTCTCTGAAATTACAAAAATATTTTAAATTATTTTTATTACTTTTAGATAGCGTTCTTCTGTAAAGTAGAACATTACTCAGTTAACTGAAGCTCTTTAGTTGTCCTGCAGTTTCTTGCTGCTCTAGCTGCCTTCCTGTTGCTATGACAAACACCATGAACCAAAAGCAAGTTGCAGGAGGAAAGAGTTAATTTGGCTTATACTTCCAGGTCACAGTACATCATCAAGGGAAGTCAGAGCAGGAACTGAATCAGAAACTATGGAGGATCGTGCTTGCTGGCTTGCTCCATAACCCATTATAGCTAGCTTTCTTATATACCTCAGGGCCACCTGCCTACTAGGGATGGTGCTACCCACAGTGGGCTGGATCTTCCTGGGTCAGTTAATAATTGATATATCTCCCACAGACACTTTCCAGGTCAGTGTGATCTAGAAAATCCCTCAAATAAGGCATTCCTGCTGATGATTCTAGGTTGTGTCAAGATGACAATTAAAGCTAACTAGCACGCTTACCTAAAAGACACGGGAAATGGTAGAAGCATTAAGAGTTTTCACTAAATAAAATGGGAGAGCAAAGAGGGAGATGAATGCTGGGTGCACTACAAATAGAAATGTTTGCTTACAGAGACTAAGCTAGGTCCCAAACCCTAGAGTCTCTTGTCCCTGGCTGCTACCCTGACCTTGTCCCGTCTAAACACTGAAGGCTAAGGGCTCCTGCTGCTGCTTAGGGTGTGCCTCCTATTCTGGCCTCCTTCCTAAGGTTAACCTCCATCTGTTTTAAATGAGCCCCCTCCCATATCTTAATTAGCACAAATCCACAACATGAGCATTTCTAAAGACACTCCAAGAACCCCAGGCTCCTAAATATAACACAACAACCATTGCTTTCAATGACCAAGAATATACGGAATAACAGGGGCTCATTTCTTCATGGCTTCTAAGAACAAATGCTAGGAGAAACTCTGGAGTCAAACTGTTTCTCCTGGAACATGACATTACCTACTGGAGTAAGAAATAGGATTTAACCCAGTCTACTCCTAGCACAGATGTCGGCCCTGTCTGTTAAAATCAGCATCATCAAAGGTTTACACTATATTTCTAATTCCTTGTCTTTTTTTCATTTAACAGTAAAGGTCTAACTTTGACAACCTTTATGCAGGTGCAATCAAGATGGATGTAATGGGGTTGGGGTGTTTTTCGTAGTTAACAAGATATTCCAGTGACCCTGAAATGATGGGTCAGGATTTGTAGAATGCAAGCAGCTTCAAACACAGACCTGAGCTAAACCTCCTCATTGTGGCTGAGTCCATTTCACAGCCAAAGGCCTAGTTTATTCTTGTTAGCTATTAAAATCACAGGGAGGTGAAACAACAGTCAGGTGGTTTTTAAAGGAATAAAGGGAAGCAAATAGGTATCTCATCATCCAATACACATAGTGAGAGCTGATGTGTCAATCAACACTGAAAAATCTTGAAGGAAAAGTACCTGTCAGTATCTAAGGATGCATCAAATTATGAGCAAGGAACAGCTTGAAAACACGAAGACAGACTCTCAAATCCCAGACATGGGACATGGGGACATACATCTTAAGATGAACAGAAAGTGCATACTGAATAAGACCCGGGCCCTAGAGTTCTGTAACTGCAGCCCATACACTGCCTCATTATGTTTGGCCTCGGTGGAACCTCCCAGTTGAAGGTCTCTAGTAATGATCCCGTCTTCCAAATTAAATGTTTACAAATTTAGTTCAAATACCAGAGACGAATCTAGAGTCACACAGAGAAAATTGCCTGCAAAAGTAAACACTAGAGAAAACTTAAGTCACAAGTCAGTGGTTTGGAGAAGGAAGTCTCACAAACGCTTAAGTAATTGTCACGAGGGTTGACACATGCGGGAGATCTTGGAAAGAGGCAGTACGGAAAAAAATATAAGGGACTCTGTACCACTCTCTCACTCCCCGTCCTCCTATCAGCCGTTCTCGGCCATGTTCGTGCTGTTTCCCGCCCACCTAGGTGCTCATCTCCCCATTGTGATACACACAACAAACCCGAGTGAGAACCTGTGTGTTACAGACCATCTGTGAGTGTGGTCCACACTGCCCATTGGTGTGTATATGCCTACACAGTTAGTGATTTCAAATAGTAGTTAGTCAGTGGGCTGTCTGGCTGTGTGAAGCACAAAAAACTCTTCTGATAGATGCCCCCCCACTTTCCTCTCAGAGCCACAAGTTTCTGGTAGAGTCCCAATCATACGCTGATTCGTAGTCAATAACATGCACCAGGCATGTCCATCATCATGAGGCTATGGAGGAGGTCCTGACCTTATGTGTGTATAGTACTGGGCCTCACACTACAAACACTAGAAAGGACCAATGCACACTTTGGTGTCCCAACTCAGGGCTTCTCCTCCATCATCTACAAAGCACACCTGGACTTTCTCTCCAATGCCACTCTGTAAGGAATAAAATCATAAATAAAAAATTTTTAAAAGAGCCCTTTAAAAATCATGGTCATTTCATTATTTTTTAAGCACAAAAAGAATGAAACCTTCCTTTTTCAATCCTGGAGAGCAGGATATTCAGTGAAACAAAACAGGCACCCAAAGATAAGGATTATATATTCCCTTATGTGGAAGTCAAATACACGAGTCTCTTAGAAGCTGAGAGTAGAATAATGGTTACTAGAAGCCAGAAGGGGAGCAAGGATTAGAAGAGGAAATGATGGCAAAAGATTGGTTACTGGGTGCAAAATACAGGTAAATAGTTTGAATAAGGTCTAATGTTTTATAGCACAGTACAATGAAAATACCTATTACTGAAAACTAAACATTTTATGGATATTTCAAAACTGGAAGATTTCTAATGTTTTCAACATAAAGAAATGATAAATGTTTGAGGTAGTGAATTTACTAATCACTGAAATTTGATCACTATATATTATTTCGTTTAACAAAGTACCACTGTTTCCTATAAATATATACAACTACCACATGTCAAAAATGTATATGTGGAATATACATATTACATACCTACATGCAAGTGAGGGAGCCACAGGAGGACAGCATGTGTCTTCTGTAGTACTCTCCACCTTACTCTCTTGACACAGGGAGTCTCCCTGAACCTGGAGCTCACCATCATTTGGGGAGGCTGTCAGCCAGCAAGTCCCAGGAACCCTCTTGTCTCCACATCCCTACTACTACAACACAAGTGTATGTGGCCATTTCCGGCTTTGACATGAGAGCTGAGAATCTACACTCATGTCCTCATGCTTGCTCAGGAAGTGCTGTTCCCCCACTGAGTCATCGTCATACTCCACTTTGTTTTTTAAGATCATGGTCATTTTCTTCCTTGTCTGTTAGAGTCCATCCCACAGAGATGAATTTAAGGCCTAACTAAATGTGTGTTCTCCATGAGGAATTCAGTGCCACAGTTGGAGACCCTTGGTGCAGGTTTTATATTCTGACTGCTGAGCAGTACTTAAAGACCTTCAAACACCTGCCTGTGGACTTTTCCACCTGCCAGGTGGAAAAGCAGGAAGCAGCCCTGTAGTGGATTCTGCAGCATGCTGCCTAGCTACCCTTTCCGGACCAATGGTTCTATCCAATCAATTATGGGTATTTTGGCTTCTGCACACCCAACAGTGAGGGGTGGGTCTTTTCCAGGAGCTGCCCGATCAAAAGCAAACTGACAAGGGAGAACCCTCCCCTGGAGCATGCTGCATTCCTAGTGGATGGTCACTGGAGGGTAGAAAGCTCATTTCCAGTGTCTCAGTTGGAGTTGTTCTAAAGACCCACCCAAGCTAAGGAGCACCTCATGGAATGCTAAAGGCTTTGGCAGAAACTGCATGGCACCTCAGCCTCCCTGTGACCTAACCTCCTTCCCTCTCTCCTAGGAAGTGCTCCCAGGTAGAGATGGCCTCTGTATGTAACTCTCAGAATCCCAGTCCACCCCTCCAAAAAAACAAAACAAACAAACAAACAAAAAAGAAACAAAATGCTTGACCTACAGCAACTCCTACCACCAACTGTGGTTCTGTTCCATTTACCAGGACTGGCTATTCCTATTGTTTATTTGAGCCTGATGATCACCAGCATGGCCATACCCAGAACCTTTCACCATATGCCCTGGCCTCTGTTGTTCTCAGAGCCTGAAATGTGGCAAGAATACATATGTTCACATATACAGAGCACCCCAATATTCTAGAAACTGCAGGAAACGCTTCATGCATTGTCTCATTTAATCACTCAAGGGGGAGGCACAGCTTTTGTTTTCTTGTGCTATGTGGTTTTGTGTGTTTCTTCTTTGAGTAGCCAAGGGACAGGGAAATCAAACAGCTTGCCAGAAGTCACACAACTATTCCAGCTGAGCTTATGTTGGGCTCTAGGCATTCTTGACTGAAACCACTGCTTCCAATTCTGGAAGAAGCTCCTTCTCCTGCTTTGTGCGGTGCTTCTCTACTGGCCTTTTCCTGTTTATCATCTCTACCCCAGTCCTCATTCCTGCTTCTCAGTTCCTCTCACAGTCCTAGACCGCTGCTGCATCTACATGCCATGTACTCATTTGCACAAAATCTGGCTGTCATATCAGACCCAATTTGCAAACACTTGCATTTGCTCGGTATTTTCTTTCAGAGCCATACAAGGTGTGATTCTCAAAGCAGTTATCTGCATTTTCAAAGAAGTTCACTTAGATTTTCTTCATAATTCTGAAGTAATTAAAACTTGAAATTCTTCGTGTGAACACAGATGCCTCTAGCCATCTCTCAAGAGTCCCCATCACACACACACACACACACACACACACACACACACACACAGATGAAGAGGCAATAGAGGGGGTCCGCATGCCTATCCTCTGGGATTATGGAAGAATGGATTCTGATTAGGATAAGGAAATGGTCTGGAGGAAGCAACAGTGTGCCTTGGGCAAATATACCTTTTAATGTAACTGCTGTATGGGTAGAAGCCCCACTGAGAAAATAACATTTGAGAAAATACAGAAGGAGATAAGGAAATGGTCCAGAGCTCTCTTCAGGAAAGGAACACCTCCAAAGAATTCTTGAGCCAAGAGAATGCCTAGCCTCGGCAAAGAACTATGAGACCAGTGTGTGCATGTGTGCTTGTGTGTGTGTGTATGTGTGTGTATATGTATGTGTGCATGTGTGTGTATGTGTGTGTGCATGTGTGTATGTGTGTGCATGTGTGTGTATGTGCATATGTGTGTGTATGTGTGTGT
>CAJQZJ010032348.1:4448639-4471369 GCA_907164525.1 Lophiomys imhausi | reverse complement strand
GTGTGTGTGTGTGTGTGTGTGTGTGTGTGTGTGTGTGTGTGTCTACGAGTATGATGAGTAACAGAACAGTGGGTGATGAGCGATGTAACCAAGGTTTGTAAATGGAAATGATCAGCCGGGAGGAGGTCTGAGACTTGACTATTGGTCTGGTAATATAGAAGCCACTAATGACTTGGCCAAGGATACATTTTATGATGTGGGAATGGAAATCTGGTGTGAGCTACATTAAGGCGATTTTAGGAGGAATAGGAGGAAGACTTGGAGACAGTGGGGATAGCTAACTCCTCTTGTGCAGCTTTTCCACAAAAGAAAAACCATTACTAGTTAGCTGGCCAAGAGACAGGTTCAAGAGGAGACCTTTCTAAGATACGGGAGAATAGATATTTGGATGCTCCTGGGGCAGATACGATGGAGGGAAAGGAAGAGAAGGCGACAGGAGTAGAGCAGTATCTGGACAAGTTGGGGGAACAGCACTGATGAGCGTAATGAAGAAGAGAGAGATAGGCCATCTAGAGGGCTGGTGGGATGAGGTGACCTCAACCGATAGACATTTGGTATTCTGGCTCTATTGGTAATTTAGAATTTTAATATTTTGGTTAAATGCACTCTGGTCTCATGGAAGAAACCAGAAAATAGCCACATGCAAAAAGTCAGTCTGTTTTGGCTATCACCTCCCTCACATGTTTCCTTCTCACTCTACTGATACCACATTTGAATAAAGGCCCTTATTGATTAGAAAATTATTCTCTCCTCATAGACATGCATACATAGAGAACAAAGAGCTGGTTACATGAGCCAGTGAACATTCCTACCTGTGTTTCTATCTATCTGCCAGAGTGATTGAACGGGTCAGTTCTGGTTTTTCTACATCAGTCCCATTAACTTGGCAGTTGTTCATCATCTCTGGAAAGATGGCTCCACTCCCAGAAAGCTGAAAACACCATGCTTCTCAGCCATATAATTTGGAGTCATGTCATGAGGTCAGGTAGCAGCAGGTGGAGACCAGTGTGCATATCCTCTGTGTTTGCCATGTGTGAAGAGGTGAACCCATTTTCTTAAAATTTAGGATCAAATTAACCATTTGCCATAATCCTGGCAAATCCCACCCTGCTGGACATTGGCAACCACCACAGAGCCAGCATCTGCAATGCCTTCCTATCCAGATCTCACTCTCTCTAAGATCTGCATATGTGATCTTGTTCTCCAGGAAATCTTCAACAACTCCAGTCTCACCTGGATTCTCCTTCTGCAAAGCTACAGGGGTGCTTCCTGTCTTTTCCCCACACCCAGAGTGGTCTACCCAACTCTGTGTGTGCTTTTCCCCAACTATAGTGAAAGCTGGTTGAAGGAAGAGAAAATGATTGGCTCAATAATCCCTTAGGACTAGACCTGCAGAATACCAGCCTGGCCCACATCTCTCTCCCATAGGTTTCACTTTCTGGCCATGGAGAAGCCTGCCTCCTCACTGCTCTTGGGTCTCTTGGCCAGCACTCTTGATAATCTAAGACCATGTTTTCTGATGATGAATTTGTTTGAAATTTCTTTTTTCTCCATGCTTCTTTCCTATGGCTCCTTTCCTCCTGTTGTTCTATGCTACACCTGGGGGCTCCTCATAGCTCCACCAGACCCAGGACCCCCTACCTAGGGCAGACCATCCTTCCCTTAGGCTTATGTGTGAACTCACACACAAGTGGAGTGACTAAGGCTGGCCTCCTTCTGGGAGAAAGAAGAACAAAGTAAGTGTCCCTTGTGTTCACTTACATGCAATTTCTTTCTTTGTTTACTGTTGGTTTTCTCCAAGCTATAAGGTTACATTAGCCTTTTCAACCGATAGGAGATTTCTCCACTTGCCAGGCATACTTCCGTGTTATGGTTTATTTAAAAGTCATGTTTTAAAAAATAGTCATTGTAAAGATGATGTAGGAAGTAATCCTGGCTCCAGGGGACAGATGGAATGACCCACTGGGAATGTGCCATATCTGTCCCCAAGAGAGAAAGTGGCAGAATGTATTTGTCTGAAGCAAATTTCCGTCAACCTGGGCTTACAGCCAGTCTGCAGAGAGCAACCTCCATTAGTAACGCCTGGTAGAAGCGCTTCCCTGCTCAGCATTCTTGCTCAGGAAAAAAGCAAAACACCTTCCTCTGTATTTTTCACTTTGCTCAGACATATAAACAAGGAAGTAAACAGGAGGCCAGTCATTTTAAACAGCTAGAGGAGCCCAGAACCTCTGCAAGGAGCTGCAGTTTTAAGGGAAAGACAGAGAATGAGAGATCAGCAGAACCTTACTTTCTCTGGGTGACCTTTCCTTAATTGCTTTTTCTTTCATGTACATGCATGAAAGAAACAAACACAAACAAAAACAGAAAGACAC
Source organism: Lophiomys imhausi (assembly GCA_907164525.1). Lineage (NCBI taxonomy): Eukaryota > Metazoa > Chordata > Mammalia > Rodentia > Muridae > Lophiomys > Lophiomys imhausi. The sequence continues at coordinate 4,468,997 of CAJQZJ010032348.1, read as the reverse complement.
ACAAATGAACAGATGCAGGGGAAAAAGAGACAGATACAGACAGGGTACCAACTTTTTTAGGAAAAAGTCCAAGGTAATAGCAATTATGCAATTATATCTTTATTAACTCAATAAACAAATTCTGAACACTCATTCCTTATGGGAAACTGGGGAAGGCAATAGTAGTAAGAAGCAACTTGAAAGTCATGTTCACTGTGGAAGAACATTTAGCTTTTTTAAATATCTATTTTATTTTTATTTAAATGTATGAGGTGTGTATGTGTGTGTGTGCAGGTACCTGCATAGGCCAGAAGAGGGTGTCAGGTCCCCTGCAGCTGGAGTTATAGGTGGTTGTGAGCTGCTCTGTGTATATTCTGGGAACCCAACTCGGGTCCTCAGCAAGATCAACAACTGCTCTTAGCCACCAAGCCATCTCTCCAGCCTCAAGAACGTTTAACTACTTTAAGTGACAGATGGGGCCATGATGGGCAAAGGCTCAGGTCTTGTTCCTGGTCTTAACGTCTCCAAGAGGGGCCCTGCACCTACAGGTCAGCCTTGTCCTCTACAGCTAACACTTCTTGATGATCCCCTGTTTAACAGGAATGGCTGCTATTTTCACAAGAGTCCTGAATGAAGGAGAGATCAGACTTTCAGGAATTCTCTCCCGTGTCAGGGAGTGAAAACTCTCCATCTTGACAATCCAGTAATTGGGGTCTAGAACTTTGCTCAGCTCATCTTGATTTACTTCTAGAACTGCTAGAAGGATAACCAGGCATGCACCAATATTTATAGACAGTAATATTCCACGCACAGTACAAAAGGGAAAAATGAAAACAAAAGAAGTGAACAAACTGAAGAGTAGAGCCACGAGGAGGTATCTGTGCCAAAATAGCATTCAGTTGGTAAATATCCTACTCTGAAGTACTTACAGTGCAAGATTGTTTTGATGTGATGTTATGTTAAAAAGGAATCACAATCTTTATAAGCACAGAGTCTATTCTATGTAAAAAAGAATCCAAGGAGATAGACACCTCAGATAAATGCACTCCAGGTACTTTACTATATGTATATATCAGAAAAATTTAAAATGTGTAAATATAGTATGATACCAATTCTAATGAGTGGCTTAATAGTATTTCAGATGGCTTTCTTTCTTTCTCTCTTTCTTTTCTCTTTTTAATGCTTTCCAACACTTCTATGCCATCCCAGAGGGAACATGACCTCGGCATCCCCCTTTCTCTGCTGGTCAGATCTCTGTGAGCTTTAGACCTTCCCATACCCCACAGTCTACCTGTCCTCAAGGCATTTTCACTCATGGCTCCTCTGCCTGTCACCCTGCCCCCTCTGCCTTGCCCTCAGGTGACCCCTTTCCACAGCTCTCAGCTCAAAAGCCGCTGCCTCTCAGGAATCTGTCAGTCTGTTCCATCAGCCCCACAAGGTGAGGAGGCTGGGTGCTCACCATAGCCTGTAGCTAGGATGGATTCTGTAATTATCAGAACATTGACAAGTCAGAGCCTCTTATTTAAGTAGAATGTTTTGAACTAGCATTCTGCCTGGTCCCTAACAGGTTCTCAAAAAGTAATTGCAGAACCTGAGAATGGAGAATCTTGAAACCCTGATGTTGAATAATAGCTTTGTAAAAAGAAGCTCACATCTTCACAGAAGAACAGGAAATGCCTTCTCCTTCCTCCTCCCAATGCAAGCAGGCTGCTGCTGGAGTCAGATGATCTCAACCTGGCGAACGAAGGCTTTCCTCTGTCCTCAGTCACCATGTGGTCTCCTGACTTGGAGCAAGGCCCAAAATCTCAGCAACACAAATCAATCACCACACAACAAAGGGACATAAATAAGCAGCCACCCGTAAAGGAACAGTGCCACCATCAGAACCCTTTGGATTCAATTTAGTGTCAGCAATCTTCCTTTAGGGGGCAAAGAGATTGAATAGTTTTAAGGTCCATAAAACAGATTATAGACTGTCACACAAGAGTGGCAGAGTGTACTGTGGGCTGGACCGTGAGCACTCTAGAATAAAAGTAAAGCAGAGATGACCCCAGAGTATCATCTAGACCCCACTAGTAAAAGGGTGCGAGTGGGAACGGGGGGGGGGGATATCTGAGTTCTTTAGAGGGCATAAGTGAAGCCGGAAAGAAGGGAACTTGATGGGGGAAGAATATGGAGAAGGAAGAGGGCTTAAGAAGAAAAGTCATGAAAATATAACCTAAATAGTACCACAAAGAAAATAAAGTCAGGCTGGAGAGATGGCTCAGTGGTTCCCAGTGGTTACCAGTCATTCATAACTGTCTGTAACTCTAGTTCCAGGGGATCCTATGCCCTCTTCTGGCCTTCATGGCAATACTATGTACATGGTGTATAGACATAGTTGGGGGCTGGAAAGGTGAGCAGAGAGCACTGAGTCAGGAACCCTGTTCCCTCTTCCTTTCCCCAAGACAAAAGATAACTGAGTGAAGATTTTAGCCCTTCAGAGGCAGGCCTTACATAAGAAACTATAACCCACTGTTCCAAATGCAGAACATTTCTTTTCTTTGACAGGAAAACAACACAATCATTTTCTTCCTGTGCCATAGTTCATGGGCATCCTTTCTGTACAGGGGGAGGGGAGCACTCAGCAAAAGGAAAAAGAAGATGAGTGTCCAAGGATTCCATCAGCAGGCCCTGTGGCCTCCAGGGATCCAGCAAGCAGGTTATTAATAATAAATACTACAAGCTTTTATTTTTATGATAACTCCAGAGGAAGACACACATTCAACAATCATTTCTGACCTTATCACATCCCCTCCAGGGTGAGAACAAACTATGGCATGTTTATAAAGTGTTCTGTGCTTCACAGAGGGTTTCCCAGCATTATTGCATTCGATCTGCTGAACAGCTCCAAAAGATAGGTATGGCAGACAAAGGACAGAAGTGACGTACTGAGGGTTAACTGGCTTGCCTGAGGTCACTATTATGGGTTGAAGTGTGTCACCTACAGAGACACATTGAGGTCCCAATAATCCCTGAACCCTACAGTGTGATGTGTTTTGGAAACAGGGTCTTTGAAGGTATAATTAAGATAAGAAGTGAAGGCCAAGTAAAGTCACAGAGGAGTCAGGCTGGCTTTTAATCCAATATCACCAGTATTATAAGATGGAGAGAGAAAATAGAGACAGGCACACCAAGGAGAAGGTCAGGGAAGGAGAAATGCAGACACTGAAATATAGAGCTTCAAACCAGTGAGTGTCAAAGCAATCGGCAAAGGCTAAGGAGATGGCTTAGGCTCTGCCAACACCTTGACTTTAGACTTCAGTCTCCAGAGTTGTAAGGGAATCAGCCTGCTGTGATAAGCCATACAAATTGTGGGACTTTATTTGAGAATCACAGAGACAGTAGCTTCAGGAGTGTGACTGAAATCCTGGTCCCACACTCAACGCCCAGAGATTTTCTAATGCTCTCCTGGTGCACATGACTTGCAGTCCAGATGCTACTCTATTCAGGCTTCCCCGCTTGAGCTGATCCCGCGCCTACTCTCACACTCCCATCTCTTCCTCTAGGCCACAGCCCACCATAGCCTGGTCAAACAGCAACACAGTCTCCTTGATAAAAATAATAAAAAGATCTCCCATTTGCTTAGCAATTTTCCCCCCCATGAATTACATCTCTTTGTGAGAGATGTGAACATCTGGTGGGCTCGGTTGTCATAAAGAAAACATTTTGATATTTCCATACAACTTTGTTGTAGAATAGAAACTTAGTGATGACATTTACTTAGAAAGGTGGCAAGATCTGTATATACATTTCCTCTGGTCTTTAAATATCCCTACCAAGTCCACTGGAAAACATTATCATCTCCACATGACACACAAGGAAACTGAGAGTCCAAGAGGCCTAAACAAATGGGCTCCAGTTTACATAAAGAGTCAGCAGACAATGAAGGGTTCTCAGTCCCAGAGCTCATGACTTCCGCGGTAAGATCATCTGCAGCCAATGGAGGCCTCCTGTACAGTAAGGAAAGTATCTTGGAACTTTCCCATGGCCACACTACAAGGTAGTGTTTGACTCACACCATCAGGGCCAGTTTAAACCAAGAGTGCCTCTAGGAAGGGTTTGTGTCAGCTATATGGCTGAAGAGGGAAGTTTTCAAAGTCAGGATCACCTACTGCCTCATACAGCTGAGAAGGTGCCATCTCGCTTTAAAAGAAGGGAGGACAGAAGGAATTCCTGAGATGGGCCTGCAGGCTCTTCATGTCACTCCTTGGCACCAATCACTGAGCCACAGATGCATGCTGTTTGGGTTCCCAATGTGGTTAGAATTTTTAAATGGCTTTAGAAAATCAAAATGTCAGGAGATATTACCTTCACATTTTGGTTTTCAAATTTTGCTGGAAAAAGCAGAATATTTAGCCTACATTAAGCTTGCTTTCTCACAAACCACTGTGGGCTGAAGCTGAAACATAATGTAGCATGTTATCCCCAGTCTCTGTTATTCTCTATCATGGCATTCAGGGCCTGAATGACAGTGGAGTTTATGTTGTGAAAGCAGGGCCACTTTTTTGAGACAGGGTTTCTCTGTGTATCCCCGGCTGTCCTGGACTCACTTTGTAGACCAGACTAGCCTTGAACTCACAGAGATCCACCTGCTTCTGCCTCCAGAGTGCTGGGATTAAAAGTGTGCACCACCATGCCTGACAATTACAGAGAGCTGTGACCTGCCATGTGGGTGCTGGGATTTGAACCCAGGGCCTTTGGAAGAGCACTCACTGCTCTTAACCACTGAGCATCTCTCCAACCCCCAGGGCTAGTTTTCATATGTACAAGTTTATCTAGTGTTTTGCATAAGTCCCCTGGGTGTCTCCACCATAGGAAAACTGAGGCTCAGAGAAGTTAAGGAAATGTGTTCCAATTCATATAAGCTAGCATGTGAATCAAAGTATCTTAGCTCAAAAGATTAAAGTGAGTAAAAACAAGTGAGGAGCACTGCAGGCTGGGCAGAGAGGCAGCAGCAAGCAATTTGAAAACTGCAGGGAGGGTAACAAAGAAACCAGAAACACTATTGCTTAGAGGCAGCTCCCGCTGTCTTCCCTCATGTTATCAGCCTGGTATATACAGTAGAGATCTTTGTTGATTAGCTTTTGTTTTCTAACATAAGGTCTTGCCCTCTAGCCTAGGCTAGCTCTCAATTCCTATCTCAGCTTCTCCAGGGCTGGGATTGCAGGCATGTGTAACCACATCCAGCTAGGGCACACACTTTGATATGTCTTGCTAGTCCACCTTTTTCCTGTGTCTCTAATGTATAGGAACAAAGATTTGAGAGAGCTATTTGCTTTTAAAGGGTGCAGAGCCCAGAAATTTAACACAAATGACTCACTAGGACAGTATAATGACGAGGATATTATTTTAGGGCAAGAATTGGAGATGGTTCACCTTCCCAAGTAAGATCTCAAGGATATGCAAGAAAAAATCCAAAAAAGTCACTTTTTGTAGGTATGTGTGGTGTGTGTATAAATAGACTATTTATATGAGAAATAACACTGCAACTAGATCCAAATACCATCCATTTGTTGCTGATAAGTGCATAAACAGCTATCAGGAGGGAGTCTGGTAATTCCAAAGACCGTGTTGAACTTCACCTAGCCTCAGGGGTGAACTACCACGTCTTCTCCAGCCCTGGGTATCATTTAAAAGGGAACTTTGCTTAACATGAACAACAGAACGGGAGCTGACTTTCACACAAATCTCCTCCTCCCAGTTCGGCACATGAAGGAGATGACAAGGAATGAATAATTCTTACCCACACACACAAGGCTGCTCCGAGAAAAACCCTGGCTTCATATGGCAGAATCGGTGCTACAAATAGTCAGAGGACTGGGTACACCTGTCCCAACCTCTTGTGTTTTCATCCATCTTTGGCCAGTCTTCTACCACACTTATCCTTAGTTTCCCCAACTTGGAAATTCAAATACTCCTTTGTCAACACCAGAAGTGTTACTAAGAAGCTTCTTTGCAACTGGAAGTTATTGTTTCTTGAGTAACTTCACCAGTCAAAAGATACATGCACCAAACCCAGGGAAGAAAGTGATACATAATGCTTTTTGCTCACAATAATTTGGTTCCCAACACAAGGTCCTCAAGGAATTCCTAGCAGTTTACTAACCAACAAAAGCAAATCTTCGAGGTTCCAGGTCAGTCCTGTTCATGAGTCATAATGTTCTGACTCATGCTAAGGCTCACTCTCTCTTTTCCAAGCACTAATGAATTTCTCTGCTTGAGGCCCTTGATATCCTACTGATGATTTTGTCCCTTTAAGAATTCTGCCCTGACAGTTCTCCAGTTCCACTGGCAAGGGAGTTCTCAGCCTAAACTGTCCACACAGAGCAGACTTACACCTGCTTTCCCAGGGCCTGTCATACTTACATGAACAATTTGCCTCTTTGTCTTCCATGGTTCTGACCATAGCAGATTCACCAGGGTCTTTCTAAATGACAGAAGACTGCTGGTTATGGACGGCAGGAGCTTCAGCCTTGCCACCTTCCCTCTAGCCCTTCAAGTTGCCCAGTGTATCTCTGCCCAGCCCCACACACTGGTCCTCACTCACTGGAGTCAACTGCCCATGTCCAAGAGTCCTGATAAATTCTTAGATTTGACACTCTAGTTGTAAAAGTATCTAGGCTTCCTTGTTCCACAGAGCTCTTTTATTTTAGTGGACAAATTAACAGTCTGGCTAATTAACAGGTCTTTTAAAAAACTGCACATGTGTTAAGCTTTCACACTTAGGAGGGAATTGAAGAAGAAAGCAGCAGTTTTATAGGTATCTTGGGGACAGCATTTTACTCTGTAGCGTGAGAGATGATTAGGCTGGAAGGTATGTGTGTGTGTACATTTTAAAACCCAAACAGATCCCTTTTGTCATATGTTTATGTCCATATGTTTAGACCCTTGTCCTGGAACTGAGTGTCTTTTGTCCTAGCAAATGGGCCTGACAGAGGCTTAGCGGTCAATTGAAAGTGAAGGTCCTCCTCCTGTCACTCAAGACTGCCTCTGTGCTGGGCAGAGCTCACCCGTCATGTCTTAATCTGTGGGCCCTAATGAAAAGCAGTAATTACGATCACCAGATAGTGAGTCCCTCCCCTAACTCCGTGCACTAATTAGCAATGACATTTGTCAGAATGGCTGACTTGCAGCAAAGGGTTTGGAAAGCAGAATTAATTTAGCCATTCCAATGCACTGAAGATGCTCTGCTTGTAAGAATAATCAACCTTCTCACCTTCTCTCTCCTAAGAAGAATGAGTCTGAAGGTGGCATGAAGACAAATTTCCATCTGTGGTCTGTACCAGTTAAAGTCAGGTTTGCAAATTCTAAGGCCTACAGGTGCCGGTAGGCAGCTAATTTTAATGATGAAGTGAGCCTGGTGTAAGAAACATACAGCCTACTCAATCTATTCTTTCATTTCCCCACTCTTTAGAGAGACAGGCTCTATTATGAGAGAACAGCACTGCAAGAGTGATGGTGAACCAACTCTTACCCTTTGGTGACATGGAGGTAATAAGGAGTGGGTGATGACTGCAAGCCAGGGATCATAGGACAAGCCATGCAACAAGGATCACTCTGCTTCAGTCAAATGTCATGCAGAAATGAAAGCCGACTGCTGCCAAGATGACTAACTTTGTAAGAGAAGCCAGAGATATGGGGATTTATGCAAAAATCCCCTGATAAAGCCCATGATGCCTTTGCATTGAAAACTATACCTCTCAGCAAGTCTAGACCTGTACCTTCTCAGGCTGACCATTCTCCTGAACTTCCCAGGATGTGCTCTGGGCACAGAGGTTCAGGTTGCTCTCACTTCAATGTTTTTTTAGTACTGGCTTTCCAAAATGTTCTTTACATTGCTTGACACTTCAGTTGTGGTTCATTTCATCACATCCTACCCCCTCATCCTAAATCCTAGGAGGAGGATGGAGACAAACAGCCACATGGCACACACGGGTAGATAAGCCATAAGCAGCCAGTGACTGGCAGTCATACCAGACCCAGGAACTGGGTTCAAGAACACATACCAGGCTACTTCCCTTGAAATAGAATGCTGTGCTGTCATAGAGCCCTGGAAATTGTCTGTGAGGTGCCCATACCTTCCCCCAGTTTAATGCCCTTAACCTCTTTCTCCATTCTCTCCACCTTGATGATCTCTGGCCCTTGGCTGTTCCTCTTCTTTGAGGTCGATCTGGCCGGACTGCCTATGGTGGTTGATGTTCTCTCTGCTGGATGCCCTTGCAGGGCTGACAGATCACCTGCACACCTTTTTTTTTTCCGTAGCAAGGAGGATTAGATGATATTTTTTTCTCTGGAAATGACCTCTAAACTGCTTGATTCTTGCTTATAACTATATCTAAAGACGAGAACTTGAGTCTAACCTAAAGCTCAGATGAAAAAAATATGTGGTCAAAACATTGTATTTTAAGCCCAGGTCAATCAAAAATATGTTTGACTACAAGTACCAGAAATCTGACCCACGGGGAGTTGGTTCATGCTCTGCCACGCTAAGTCTGAAAGGGGATTACTACAGAATTAGTGCAGAAGCACAAGAGTGTCAGGATGCTGGGTCAGCATTCTATGTTACTCACACTGTCTGATCACACTCACATAATAGGTGAGGCACAGCAGCTGCAGACAAGTCTACACTGGACAAATCTACACTGGACAAGTCTTCACTGGACAAGTCTACACTGGACACGTCTACACTCATAGGCTGAGCAGGAAGGGAGGGACAGAGAAATGGCTTTTCCTTTAGGGGATCAACGCTTTTATTCAGAATCAAAAGAGTTTCCCAAAGTCTCCAGAGGTGTCTCCTTTCCTCCTATTTTCCTTGACAGTCCCATGGATGTCCCAAGATGTGTGGGAGGCTGGCAAAAGGAAAAACTGTCAGATACCCGTGGGATTAACATGGCTGGCTCTTATCAATCATAACAGTCTTAAGGCTTCCAAAAGATGGATCATCTCTACTTCCCCCAAACTACTGTGAAAAGAAGCAACGCTCGTGTGGCTACCACGAAGGAGGTGAACATGACACAAAATTAAACTTATAAAACAAAGTGAATTGTCAAAGTGTACTGACATGTATGCAATAGTTGTAAATGAACTCAAGAATGAAACAGTCCGAATATATAGCCTTCTTCTATAAATAGCCACCAGTTCTGAAGACGGTTTACTAAAAATGCATCCTATTCAAAGGAGGTTTAGGGCAGACATGGAGAAATGACTGTGGTGCCTAGAACAAGTGCATATAAGCTACTGTGAGCCACAATGCATTAGCAGCCTTTCTAAAGGTAGTTTATTATTGGGATTTTTACAGTCATTGTGGTTACAGTAAACTAACAATTGAATTGCTGATAATGGGTCAATTAGGAGAGACAGGAGTCCAGGTTAGCATAGTGTAAATATGGGAGGCTGGATGATAGCATAGTAGCTACTACAAGAAGATTATGAAGAGAAATTCCATATACAACATCAGGTGCATTAATAATGCAAGCCTCAGCTATAAGGAGGGCAGCGAGCTGGTCAGCAAGATGCAGGGCAGAAGTGATGAGAATAAAGCAGTAAGGCCAGAGATGCTCTGCAGAGGCAAGGAGAGAGAAGATCACACGTGAAACAGACCTGTGATAAAGTGCAGCAAAGCCTTTGATTTTACATACTAATGCAAAGCTCCTGGATTTTGTATGGAAGAATTTCCTAATATCTTTCAGCCATTTTCCATTCAAACATCAGTGTATCTGCTTATAGCTGGCTGCTGAATCAGGCATTGTTAACAATGAATGGTCTGGCCCAGGAATATATGCATATATGCATAAATGTGTATATATATATATATATATATGCATGTATGTAAAAGACTGGACATCTGAGACTTGTCAGCAAGGCTCTTAAAAATTGGGGTCTATATATGTTGGCAATTAGTCTAAACTATAACTTCTTAAGAAACTAGTCATTTTGATAGAGACCGATAAATTGAATTTTTCTCTATTACAGGAAAAGCTATAGTTCAAACAGGGAATCCTCAAATCTAACTACATAGGATTCTGTTTTTAAAAGGAGGTATTAGTATAGGTTAAAGGAGCATAAGTTCTTAGTAATAAATAAAAGCTTCCTATTTTATGGATGTTAACTGGGTTGATGAGTTGTCATGGGACTGAAGATACAGTGTAGGAGTGGGGTTCATATGAAATAGGTGATTTAGTCTGAGAGTGTGGCTCAGCAGTAGATTGTTTTGCCTAGATGAATGTACAAGGCCCTGAATTTAGAGGATGGGGAAGAAAGGGGAAAGAAAGGAGAAGAGAGGAGGGAAAGGAGGAAAGGAAAGGGGAAGAAAGGGGAAGAGAGGAGAATGAATAACGAACAGGCTTAGAGAACAAATACATTAACAAGCTTCTCTCAATCTCTCAAGTTTCTTTCTGTGCCAGAAAGCATAAAGGGAAAAGGTGGCTTCTCAGAGAGAACCACTGGGAGAGTGATATTTAACATCTGTAAAACTGATGATGAAAAGAAAAGGCATAGGGCTGTCTTACAGATGACAACACACTGATATGCAGAAAGAAGGGCCAAGCTATGGAAAATGAATACAGGGAAATCTTTGAAATCTATACACACAAGGTAATGCATGTCAATAAAAGTGATCCAAACTTCCCATGTGGATTCAAATACTGACAGGTGTATTGCATGAGAGATGGGTTTCTGAGGATCCCAAGGTAGTGTGATACTAAGAACAAAGGCAGTTGACAGATGGCTATCATCAAAATACACACCGGAAATGAGACAGAAAGGTTTACCTTTTCCTTTACATAAACTGTGACATTTCAGTCTTTAAAATGCTACATTCAATTCTGTCTTCAAAAAATATATCATAGAACTGTATTTCCAGAGAAGACAAGAAAAATGGTACTTCCAGGATATATGAGATGTATATGAAGATAGAACTCCAAACAGTTGAGTTTTAGCCAGGGGCAGTATTATAAGTCTGTGGCTTTTAGTCTCAAAGGCAAACTCTTCACCTGCTTTGGTCCTTGGCGTAGTCTGTGATGGTACAGATGCCTTCTCAGAACAATGCTTAAAATATACAAGACACAATACGGCGCACCTCCAAAGAAACTATAAACACAACACTATGTAGTTTTCAATACTTCAAATGTATTGAAATACTCCAAATGTGGAGACCATTTTGCTTCTTTTTAAATACAATTAGCACAAAGGCTTATGACTGATAGAAGAACTCAATAGCTACAAAGCTGTGATGTTCATAAATGATACTTCAATATATCAGAAAATGTTGTAAAATAAAAATATCTGGGGCTGGAGGGATGGCTCAGAGGTTAAGAGCATTGACTGCTCTTCCAAAGGTCCTGAGTTCAATTCCCAGCAACCACATGGTGGCTCACAACCATCCATAATGAAATCTGGTGCCCTCTTCTGTTGTGCGGGTATACATACTTCAATACAGAACATATTAAATAAATAAATATTTTTAAAAAATATCTGTGACATCCATGGTGGTATTTGCAATGGAATAAAATACTAAAATTCAATTAGCTGTTAATGAGAATAAAGATACAATTTTCCCAACCAAATTCATAAAATGATTGTATTTTTCCACAAGCCCCTTGAAATTTGGGAGCCCCAGAATTTCACTCCTTCCATAACTGTAGGTCAAGAAATACTATAATATGTGGTTATTATGTGACAAAATGTGTATTTACTACAAACATATGCCACATGTCTATAAACACAAAGGTAGGTGGGCAAAAGAACATAAGAAATATTGGCAAAATAGGTTTAGGATTTTTTAAAAAGGGTAATTTGCCATAAGAGTTATAAAGATGTATACTTTATTATTTCCAAAGGTGGCACTTACTTGAAACAGGAAAAGATCCAAGATGGATTTAGACAAATTTGTCAGTTTTAGCTATAAAATGCTCCTAAGAGAACAGGATTTCTAAATTTCTAAATTTAACATTCAAGGTCAACAATAGAGAATGCTTAAGTAGTAAACTCTTAAGGGTCAACTCTAGTAGAAGACAATGTGAACTCCATGGGTCTGAAGCAAGAGTTCAATATTTTCCTTTTTTAAGATTCAGTTTTATTCCAAATCAGTTGAGTAGAAAGAGGTCTCATTACAAAAAGTAGCAAGATTAGAGATTCTGAGTTCTAGCCAGGGGTAAATCTGTAACCTCAGCACTTAGGAGACTGAATCAGGGCAAGTTCAAGTCTGCCTGGTCTCCATGTGGTTTCAAGGCCACCCTGGGCTACCCAAGTTACAAGGCTGGGATGAATGAATGGATGGAAGAATGAAGGAAGAAACGAACGAATGAAGGAATGAAGGAAGGAAGAAATCCAAGTTCTGGCACAGATCCTGAGAGAGTAAGTTCAATGGCAGAGAGAGGATATGACATCACATACCAGGAAGTACCTTAGCCAGGTCAGGCACAGGCTGAATCCTTGTGTAGCCTTTATTCTGTATATTTAAACCAGTGTTGTATCTCTCTCTAGGTCTACCTGACTCTCCCTTCTACGTAACCATTATACTAACGCTCCATGCCACTCAAACATTAAAAGTTCTTGGTAATGCTCTTACAGCATCTTCGCCTGTAAGAGATTCGGTGATCTTCATCTACTCTTGGTCTCACTCAATGTATGTCGGATGCATGACTAATGTGAAAGGCTTGTCAGGAGTCCTGGAGTGCGGGGTTGGGGTGCTCCATGACTCTCTGAGCAGCCATGGTTCTATCGTCTCATCCTGTGAACTCCTTTTATTTCCCGAATTAGTCACTGAGTCTGAACAGTAGCCAAAGCCCTGACAATAGTGGCAAGAATATTTGATTTCTTTCAGTAAAGTTGGAGGCAGCCCTGGAAAATGATCAGTACTCCCTGTGGCTCTCCCTGCCTTCTCGACCCAGGGAACAGTCCGTCATTCCTTCATCCCATCCCACCAGCACAGAGCCTGCTTAAAGGGGCTGTTTACTTCCATGTGGCTGCTTTTACTGAATTTTCTTTTTCATTAACATGAATGGCTTCGTTTCTTCTAAGCAAAACAAAGAAAATAAAGTAAAAACTCAAAGGGGAAATTTTTAATTCTAAGAGAACTATCAGAATGTCTTAAGCCTGTAAGAACATTCAAGATCAGAAAGTGTAGACAAGACAGTGGACCTGCGATCCATAGCAATGAAAGAGGTGAGAGAAAGCAAAGCAATGTCTTGGGAAGAGGTGCTACAAGCGACAGTGGCGAGGGAATGATGTAAGCAGAAATAGAATTAAATGGTCTATGCAAGTGAGTCACAGAAACCTCCAGGAGAGATAAGGAGGGTCAATTGGGGCATAAAGATGAGCTGTGAAAGGACGTTTCTAGGGCTAGAAGGGAGGCTAATAATGGAGGGATGGACGTGGAAAGAGACCAAAGAATAAGACTGTCTCCAAATGAAGGTAACCTAATGGTGGCGCACACACTTGTACACACAAACTCCTGAACTCATTTGGCTGACTTCATTGTGCATGGCACTTTACTATTGTGTCAAAGCTCGAGACAAAGCTTAGCATGGTGTAACACGCCTGTAATCCCAGTAGTTCAGAGACTAAGGCAGGAGGATTTGAGTCTGAGGTCAGCTTGAATGCCATAAGAAGATCTTGTCACAAACAAACAAACAAACAAGCCTAAGGGCATTTCATATCAAACTCTGGCACCGTGGTGAGAGTGAGGGGAACTCTCTGTGCACCGCAAGGCTAGCAAAACACCAGGAACATCTATCTCTACAGAGTGCAGTCTAGTTCCTGGCAGCATAAATTCTTTAGCGTTCTTTGAGGATAGCTTAATCTTTGGGAAACCAAACAAACAATAACCCTACAGTATTTGGATTATATTAAACTCAAGGAAAAACATTTGTTAGTACGCAAATTTTATATATTGCTGTTGCCTCCTGGTGATTTTCTAAGCACAGACTGCAGACTGAGAAACAAGGGAGCAGGGCAGAGAGAGGATCATGGATCTCTAAGTGTCCTTGAGGAATCTTGTTAGTTCTCAGTCTTGCTTCACAAAAACACTCAAGGCTCATGTTTCATTCCCTCATTGTATCCTCTATGAGGTAGAACTTGTGGGTTTATTCTTGTTTCTCTAATGAAGAAATTGAGACTACAAGAGGTAATGAGACTTTCTCAAGGTCAAATGGCTATTAAGGGGCAAAGTGGTACCTTCTGGCATCAAGTCCAGTGATCATTACATGATATTTTGTCCATCGGTGTAACTAAAATGAACTTAATGTCTTCCTCTTCTTTCTGGTTTGATTTCATCCACTTAATTAATATTTATTAAGTGCTAGTTGCTGGAGAAAGGTCGAAAAAGACAAAGTCATGCTCTTAAAGAAGGATACAGAAAATGAACAAGTCAGAAAAGACAGAGAGCAATAAATAAGACAGAATGATCTTAATGGGAAAGGATCCATGGGGTAAGCTATGCTTACTTACACTTAGCATAGGAGCAGAGACTGGAGCCACCAGAGACAGCAGTAATAGCTGTTTTGAATTTTGTGCATGCTGCTAAATAATGTAAATATCTTTTGAGAATAATCAGCCCTAAAAATAAGTCACAGTCATTAGGAAGAAAAGTAGGAGAGGAACAGTTCTTGTCACAGGGAACAACAGGTAGGAGGTAAAATATGTGAGGAACATTGGCATTTTCAAGATGATATCAGTGGTTCCATTTCCCTCAGGGACAGAATGTGAACTGAACCTGAAGAGAGGCGGGATAAGAGCATGTCAGTTCAATAAGGCCTTGCATAGCATGGAGGTCTTCTACTGTGAGCTCACAGGCAGTGGAGAATCTACAGAGGAACGTTCTAGTGGCACTGTTACGACCAAGTCCGTGTGCTACAGTATATTCTGGCAGCAACAGGACTTAGCTATTAGATTAACAGAACAGACACTGGGGTAGCGGAAGCAGCAAGAAGGTTGCACTGTAGTCATGGCAACAGATAGAGAGGCCTAAACTGAGGGGGTGGTAGAAAGGACACATCCAAGGAAGCCTTTAAAAGCAAAAGCCACAGGGCTTCATGTTTGAATACAGCATCAAGAGAGAAAAAGCCTACCTGAAATGGTGCTGAATAATTTGAGACGTGGGAATACTAAGAACAGAGGTTGCATGATCCTCATTTCCAGACCCGCTTTTCTCAAGCCTAACACACTTGAGGCGCCCAGCAAGCTGGTCCTTCCTAGCTTTCATCCACAGGGCCACACTGATGATGAAACACACCACTTAGTTGTTTCTTAACCCTGGGGTTACCTGGGTCTGAGACCCAAAACTAGGAGGTACACAAAAAGGTTATCAAACTAAGGAATTTTCTATATTTAAGAAAAAAGATATGATGTACGTATATGGGATGTGAAGGCACACACAAGACTGTCCATAGAAACAAAGGGAGCTAACAGAAGAGGGTGGGGCTGCAAAAGGGAAAGCATACTGGGTACAAGAAATATAGAGAAAAATGAAAAATATTAATGCTATGAAAGGAAAACACAAAATAGATTCATAGAAGTGAAATGGGGAGACCATGTCAATCTCCGGGCAATTATTATCAAATATGCTCTATTTTTTTCCATGCAGCTACACTCCTTTAAAGGTGCTCTTTCTGTTGGGGGTGGAGCCTATTTTTCCCACCCTTTTGATCTAGACTAACAGGACTTCATCTGAACCACAGACTGCAGTAAAAGAACCCTTGTCCTTGCACACTCATGCCTTGCACAATGCAGCTCTTCTCCAACCACGCTAGGCCAGCGTGTAAATCAGCCTAGGGGGTGAACAAGCAACTAGCTGGAGCCAAGGGCAGCTATATGGGCAGAGGCCAATCTGAACCAGCTAACCCCAAGTCACGCCCATCTGACACACTGACAGTGAGAACCACAGATCTGAGCCCTGCCTACAATGTCAACTCAGATATCAGTGAGCTGAATAAGTAACTGTTCCTTTAACCCAATAAAGTTTAGGGGTTATTAGTGGGGAACACTAATGATAAACTGTCATTAGAAAAGGAACATTAAGACAATCTCTAATTTTTTTTTTTTACTGAGGATTGAATCTATGCCTTATGTGTTAAACATATGTTCTATGACTAAGCCACACCCAAAGCCCCTGGTCCCTACTTTGAATACAAGGGGTGCAAGAGACTAGCTGAAGAAATGGAATATTGGCTGTGGCAGGGCTAATAGTACTTTCTGGTGTAAATCCCTCCCCATTGCCTCCCTGTTACCAAAAGGTTGGCAGCTCATGTGTGGCATGGGAACTTGGGGATATGGGAGAAGGAGACAGAGGGGATATGGAGAGAAAGAAAGAATGTTAAAGGTACATATGGATATTTTACATACTATTCTGTTTGTCTAACACATTTCATAATTTAAAATTAAAATGTTTAACCTGGAAAAAATATATTACATTTTCTTTCTATAATAGCATTATTCCTCTCTCCTCTTCTACACTGTCTCCAGGGCATCCTATGTTAATATTGGTTTTTATGTTCACTGTGATGCTAGGAGACACAAGGTCAGCAGCACAATATTTAATATATTAATATATTCTTCTTTTATAGCACCTCATTTATTTATACATGCATTCAACAAAGTTTTATTTTCTGTTCTATAAATAAGGTATTATTAAAGACAATAAGGATATAGCATTGAACAATGTTCCTCCTCTCAGAGCTTACATTATTGTGGATGAGGATAAAAAGACCAAAATGACCAGAGTGATACATGCCATAAAGAAAAATAAAGCCTAGTCAAAGACTAGAAAGATTCCAACAGGGCTATTCTACATGGGAAGGTCAAAGAAAGAACATTTGAACTGAGCTTGAATGAGGAAACACTGGAGCAGAACAGTGTAGCATCATTATAGGTTTCAAATGCATTATTCCTCCTTGTACATCTTGAAGGGAGGGACCACAATGGCATCCTTCATTGTGTGTGTGTGTGTGTGTGTGTGTGTGTGTGTGTGTGTGTGTTTGTAACAGGTCCATTCGAGTAAATAACTAAAAAATAAATCATTGGTAAATAATACAAAACTAACTACATTTTCAAAAATATGGTTTTTGAAACATTTTTAAAATAAAATATGTTTAAAATATGCTTTGTAATAAAGTGTCTGGCTCCTGTTCACTAAAGAAATCTTACAGTGGATGGGGTTTCCAGGGGAAAGAAGCTGAGGCTTCAAGAAAGGAGGGAAGAGGGAAGGGAGAAAAGGAGGGAGGAAGGGAGGAAGGGAGTTTCTATTCTCATCTTTGAACTTTTTTGTCTTTTTTTTGAGATATTGTCTCATGTAGTTCATGGCAGCCATGACCTTGAACTCCTGATCATCCTACTTCCCAAATTTAAGGATTACATGCCAGGGTCTCTCTCACCTTTTATTCTGCCTACATTCTCTCTGAATCTGTAGGACCTTTAGCCTAGATTCTGCTTCTTCAGAACTTCAATTTACATTGTTAGCATTTACTAGTGTCTTTTATATGCATATGTATGGGTATGCATGCATGTGTATGTGGTTCATCTCTGTAACTTTAAGTCCAATACAAGGCCAAGTATCCTGGATGGATGTGTGGGTGGGTGGATGTGTGGATGGGTGGGTGGATGGATGGGTGGGTGGATGGGATGGATGGGTTTGTGGATGGATGGGTGGGTGGATGGATGGGTGGGTGGATGGGTGGGTGGGTGGGTGGATGGATGGATGGATGGATGGATGGATGGGTGGGTGGGTGGGTGGGTGGGTGGATGGGTGGATGGATGGATGGATGGATGGATGGGTGGATGGATGGACAGATGCATGGATGGATTCTTCTTCGAGGGTAAACAAATACTAAGAACTCAGTCAACACTGAGGTTGTCCAATATCACATTCTGCCCCACCCTCAACCCTTCATCCCACTAAATATTTCCTTTGTTCCATTGCACTGGTTGACTTCTACTATGTCAGATAATTAACCAATTTGCTTTGCTGATAGCTTGCTTGGCTCTCTTAACAGAACAGAAGCTGCTGGAGAACAGGGCTCCATAGGTGTTGCTCATGGTTGTAACCCAAACAACTTATGCAGTCCATAGAAAGAGCTCCTGACACTGATGTTGAATGACTGGAAGTGACTCAGCTCATCTTGGCTTTTCTGCAGACTGATATGAAGTGTCTCTAGCTTCTATTCCTGCCTGTGTTCTCTGGCAAGATGCCTGCATTGGGATGAACCATCAGTCACTAGTACCCAGAGGCTAAAACTTAGCCCCATGAGTAACCGACATTTCAAAGTAGTAGCATGTTTCAGCAATCTAAAAAGTCAAGTGAATGCCATATAGGGAGACAACGCAAATCAGAAACTGGATGCTTTAGAACTAGAGAGCAAAATAACAAAAATAAGATAAAAATAGAGAGCAATTCCAATTTATAAATTAACATTAAATTGCTTCTTCATGAACCAATAACAATAATAGTTAGCTCTGAGATGAAATGCTGAAGAAAACTTGCAAAATATATTCAAATTACTATTTGTCAACCTTTCCCTTTGCCGTGTGTGTCAGTCACTGTGGGCATGTTTCCCAGTCCTGTCAATCAGCCATACCTTGCCACTCGTACCCACTCAGGAATTCTGCCTTTCCCTCTCTACAGGCCTCTGACAGCTTTCTAGGGGTGGTGAGGCTCACTAATGCTCTGATTTCTTTGTAACCTAGTTAAGGTTTCATTAGCTTAACTAGGCTAAAGATATTCTTTTTCAGACGAAATCAGCCTTTCACTCAGGGTGATGAGCATTAACTGAAATTGCTCCTTTTCTCTTACAGGTCCATTTGAAGCCCATACTCTGATTTCTTTGTAACCTAGTTAGGGTTTCATTAGCTTAACTAGGCTGGAGATATTCTTGTCAGTTGAAAGGCACTCTCTGCCTGAAATTATCCACACTCTTGGAAATGGCTTCATTTTCCTCAGTCTAAATTAGATTAACTAATTTCAGACTGTTTCTCCCCCTGCATTGCAATTTGCCAAAATGGTCTTTTTTCTTCTAGATATCTCTTCTCTGTTAGCACTTGACTCCCCTGTCAAGATGCCAGCATCCTGGGCTGGAGAGATGGCTCAGCCGTTAAAGGCTAGGCTCACAACCAAAAATATAAGATGCCAGCATCCTCGAAACAGCCATATTGCTTAGTAAGTACATGCCCACTGCCCAATGGAACTGTGTGGGACATGTCATACACCACACACGGTTCTTCAGCCAGGGGTTCAGGATAAAGTGTCACCACAGCTGGCACTGTAGTTACCAAAGAACTCTTGGCACTTTGGTTTGAAGTCCTTCTTTTTAAAAGAACAGCTGCACAACTTAGAAACAAACAAAAGTCAGTAACTAAAAACAACCTACTATGGCAAAAGCCAAAATTTTAGGTATAGCCAAAACAAAACAAGATAAAATTATCTAGCTGGTGAATACCTCATGAGGAAGCAGCAGCATACTTAACCTTGTCGCCAAATGTGGGACATGTTTACATTCTTTCTAACCCTCCAGTGACTAAAAACCCTCTGTTTTTAAAAGTTCTATCCTTATAAATTCTGACCTTTGGGAATTAAATTTTGAAACCACAATTTGTCACAGGGTCACATTCACTACATACGCATTTCATATCAGTGAGTTTTGCCATTGGGAAGAGTAGTAGAGGTGGAGAGGAGACAGGGAGAGGATAGGAAGCTGAAGAGGAAGAAAGACAAAGGAGAAAAAGGACTACAAAAGGAATAGAGTCACAGGGAGACCTACCATATGCTGGCCTGGGGTTTCTACAGAGACCCCATGAAGACTTTACATAAATTAGGAAAGAAGAAACCCTGGTACTAATGCTGGGACAATGAATAACTTCAAAGAATTGTTGTAAATAGTCTCAAATTGTTCCTAAGTCTTTACTCTCCCTACCCCTCCATACTACACCCTGAGCCCTCACCCAGCCCTCAGATTTTCTAAACAGGATTTAGCCTTTTCTTATCTGTTATCTCTGCCAGTAAGAAGCTTTTATTATTAAAGTAAATAAATGAATAAGGGCATGGGAGATGGATCAGTCAGTAAAGTGCAAGCAAGGGGCATTTCTGTTTCATTCCCAGAACCCACATAAAAAACAGGCATAGTGGTGACTTGCCTGTAATCCTGGAGTTACCAGGTAAAACACAAGGATGACCTTTGGAGCTTGCTGGCCAGACAGCCTAACTTCATTGGCAAACCCCCAGGTTAGTGAGAGACCCTGTCTCAAAAAACAAGGAGGATGGCACCTGAAAAAGTTAGATACCTAAAGTTGTCCTTTGCCCCTTCACACACACACACACACACACACACACACACACACACACACACACAC
>CAJQZJ010032348.1:4408756-4430629 GCA_907164525.1 Lophiomys imhausi | reverse complement strand
TGTGTGTGTGTGTGTGTGTGTGTGTGTGTGTGTGTGTGTGTGTGTGTACATGTATATGCATGTGTAAAGAAGGGTGCTCAGCCATAGCGCCTCTCCACCAGAGCCACCCACCTTGTTTTTTGAGATCTCTCACTCAGCGAGGCTGGTTGCTCAGGATACACCTGTCATTTTCTCCCAACATTAAGATTATGAGCTTATACCTCCCAGGTCCTATTTGTTATTGCTGAATCTTATCTCCTAATCCATTCAGAGGATAGTTTTTGATTCTTTGTTGTCTTTTTCTTAATTTATTTATTGTTTGAGAAGTTCAAATGCCCAGACTTTTTGTGTGGGGTCCAGGGACCAAACCCGGACCCTCATGCTTGTAAAGCAGGCATTTTACCAACTGAGCTATTCCCCTAGCCCCCTCTCATTCTTAATAATATAATGTATAGTTTGAGTAATTAGAAGAATGCCCTTAAAAACATTTGGAAGGTGAGATGAACAATTAACACCTAAACCATGTATTAATGAACAAAACCACACTCAGAGATTTGGAAGGTTTTAGATCTTGGTATTCAACATACATCACTCAGAATCACAAGTCGGGCCGCACTTTGGAACGATGTATCTGAAGGCCAGAGCTGTACACATGGGAAGTCACAGACAGGAAGGAGGTCATTCCCCTTCTCTCTGGAGGGACACAGATAAGTGTCCTGAGAACACAGGGGGAGAGTTGATCTGGCGGATACAGCCTCAGGGAAAGAAGAAACTAGGAGGTACTCAATGGCAACACATGCGAGTTAAGCCAGAGAAATGGGTACAGACACAGAGAATTACCATCTAGGAGCTCTGAAGGTCTGCCACTGGCCCTGGAGACCATGAGACACCTGGCTCTAAACACCTTTTCCTAATGTTAAACATGTAGTTCACAGCCCCTCTTTCCCCAAGGAACCAGCACCAAATATAAATTATTTTCTTGACCCCTTCCCACTTCCAGATACCCCTATCTATCTCTCTCCTTTGCTTTCAGCAGTTTTTTCATTGTAGTCACTATATTCAACGTCTCATCTGGTTCCTCCTGAAACAGGCACACTCGTGTTTTTGCTTCCTCTACTTCCCCAAACTGATCTTATCAAATTCACCCTTGCATTTGGGCCCCTAAGCCCAAACAAACTCCCCTCTCTCTCTTTCTCTCTCTCTCTCTCTCTCTCTCTCTCTCTCTCTCTCTCTCTCTTTCTCCAGCAACAGCATGCACCACAGTCCCTCATTTCTGCACTTTAGACTGCTCTATTCACACGGCTTCTGAGCAGCACACTGTTGGGTTTTCCACTGACTCACAGACCGAGTCCCCATCTGCTTTGCTGTTGCTTCCCCATCTCCTTGACCTGTTAGCATTTACTTGCTCCAGACTCGGTGCAGCTCCCATCTTTTCCACTTACGTCTGCTCCCTTGGTAACAGTGTCCAGTCTGTGGTCTTAAAGAACTAGCTTTATGTCAGAGACTCCCAAATTTATGCCTCTATTCTCTCCCTCACATTGAACTCCACACTTGTGATCCTTTTGCCTACTTAATATCTCTCCACTGGGATATCTAATAGACATCCCAGGCTTAGCACATCCAACCCTTCCTCTATAAATTCAGTCCATTCTGCTGTGCTCATCTCAGTGAGTGTGGCCTTGGAGTCAGACTTGGCTGTTCTTTCATACCTCACATCCAGTGTGTGAGAAAATTCTATTGGCTGAATTTTCAAACTGAGGTCAGAACTTCAACACCTCTAGAAACCTCCACCCCTGCTTTCCTAGACAAGGCCTGTCATCCCTCCCCTAGATAAATGCAACGGTTCCTCCTTCTGCCTTTGATATGTAACCAAAACAGGAGCCTTGGGCGCTCCTATGAGGCCATATGTCATCATTCTTTCTTTCAAACGTCTTAGGGTTGCCCATTGCAGATGTTCCCTCAAAACCGTTTCTTTTATATGCACTTCACTTCAATCTTCCCTGTCTGACTCTGGGCTAAGACCACCCCCTCCCATGCATCCCCATATCAATCTCCATCTAGCAGTCAGTGTGATCTTTTGGAAAAATACGATCACTTTCCTATCAAATTTAAAACCCATCTGTAGGGTCTAAACTCCTTGGCTTTCTTGGTGAGCTCAGCCCACCTCCCCCACCCTGCACAGTGAAGGCCATGTGTGTCTCCGGCAGCAGCTGTCAAGAACGCCTTCAGTCAGCACTGACTCTGTGTGTACTCTAGTAGTTAGTCTATCAGCATGCTTTCTGATGAGTTTCCCTGTTTGGGTGAATTTGCTGTCCCCAAACAATATTCTAAAATGTTCTAAGCTCTTACAAGGTGGGATCACACCCCCTCTGTTCTCTGCTCCCTTATCAGCTCCCTAATTAAGGCAGTTCACCTGATGCGTGTCAGATTAATGCACAGAGACAGACTGTGCAACTTGTATAAAGGATTCCTGCCAAGGGTTTCTGGGCCATGGGTTGATATGCTTCCCCCAACACATCTAGTAGCTATTATAAAACATGCCGCAAATGGTTGATGGTTGGCACACTAGCCACGTAATACAACTGACTTTTCAATCCCTTTGGCCAAAGACACCGAGAGAAAAAAAAATGACTTTACCTGAATATGTTTCAATGTCCCCTGGGACAAAAATAAAGGGCAGCTCTGCTGTCTTGACAAGGGTGATCACTTGATTTGGTGACTCAAAAGCATGTCTGATGGAACACGGAGTCTTCTGTGTGGTAAGAGGAGGAACTGGTATTGATGATCCAGGTAACCAGGGTTCAGGCTCTTCCTCTTGTCTTCCATGGGAGGTGCCTGAGGTTCTGTCCAGAGAGATGCTGCTACCTACGGGCACCCTGGTAGGGATGATGAGGGTGCGTCTACGGGTGCTGTACCTTCACTCATCAGATTATGGTACATTTGAATAAAACTTCACAGAATTTCTTGGCAGGTATCAAGTTGAACTGGCTGGAGGGGAATGGCATATGGCGCCCACCTTGAAGAATTTCATATTCAGTGTCAAGCCTCAAACACTCTTTCTGCCTCCTCATACCAAAGGCACAGGGGATATAAAGCCAAAGACAGAGATTAGGAGGTGACAGGTTAAATGAAGAAGAGCAGTCTGAGAAGGAACACTGCTATGAGAGTGATGGATAAGCCCTATGTTATAATTCTATTAATCAATTCCCTACGTCACTAGGCACAGGACTTCTCTGACTCCCATGTGTGCAGAGAATGAGATGGAAGTAGAACTGACCATATTCTGACATCCAAGAATCTTTGCAGGCTAATAAGCTCCAACTTTCTTATAGAAAAAGAAAACGAAAGCATTCTTGCCCTGGATCACTTAAACTAGGGTGGTAAATGACAAGGGCCAAGGCTCTTGGGCTCATGTCAAAGAAGATTCATGACAACAGTTTCAACCTCTTCTCTCTTCTCCTAAGTAGACTACCAGCCTTATGCTGGGATTGCAGCAGGATTCAGCAGAGGGTGACACCAGTGTAGTCTATCAACAAGAGGGTGAGAACTCACACAAACTCAGACAGAGTTCTCTTTTGATTTTTCTTTAAAGACAGAGACCTCAAGGGGCCTAATCACATTTTTAATGCTCCAGGTATCTTGTCTCAGGCCAGAGCTTTTCCTATCACAATATCTAGTTTCAATGGATTTGAAACTCCTCATCCCTCAAGCTTCCAAACTCCCCAGAAAGAACAGAAAAAAATTGTTTTTCTTCTTACTAGAAGAGACTGTGTTTCATAGTCCCAATATCCCTCAATTGAAAAAAAGAGGCAGTAGACATACGATTACACTAGTGTGAAGCTTAGGACAACAAAAAACCCTTAGTTGGAATTCTTCTCCACCACAGCAGTCATAGTGTCTATTCCTCCACAGGAAACATGATTCCCAGAGAAAAGATCAATATTGCATCTTCTAGCACAAAAGTGACCTCAGTCTTTCCTTCCCTACCTAGAAAATGGAAATGGGTATGCAATTTGAGGTCTTAGAACACACTTTAGAATGATATGTGGTCCAGCTGGGATACAGAGCTGTCTTTTTGTTTGTACCGCATCATCCTTGAGGGGTTCACTATTCTAGGAAAATTGACTATAGTCTGCAGCAAAAAGCTCTTCAGGTCTGCACCCCAGAACTCATGAGGAAGCCATGGATGACTCAGTTTAATATCCCTTCAAAGCATTAGTACCTCTCACTGAGGGTTCTGTTTGAATTACTCACATTTTACAGTATCTAGGTATAGTGCTGGTTTGGGAATTATCTCAACTAGAGCTACTTTGGCTTAGCAACCTTTTGGCTCAGTTATTTTCATAGTTTAGGATGAATAGTCTCCATTGGGGGGAAAATGGCATAGTATAAGTCAAGTGATCTGGATTTTACAGAACAAATCTCATATCTCCAGTGCCAGTAGTATTTTGTCTCCACCTGACATCTTGCAAATGCATTAGAGACACTGAGAAACAAAGCCCCAGATTCTCCAGTAGTATCAAAATAAAGCCTCATAACATTCCTGAAAGACACTAAGAATCTTACAATGTCCTTCTAGTATGACGCATTAATGATGAGCTATCAGGAGGGATGGTGTTACAGGAGTACAGGGCACTAGATCACTACCAACATCTCAAGCTCTGAATGAAATAAACATGATTTCCTTTAAAAAATAAAACTATTACAGCAGATCTCCTAAAATGGTGATATCATGGCAAATCATAAATCTTAACTCAACCCAGGGCTACAAAAGACTATCTTGAAGAGGCTAAGTCCAAAGAACAAAACCTACAAGCTTATGGTGCTGTTTAGGGTGAACAGCATTGAACACACACTTGATTTGGAAACAGAGTTCAGTGAGTGCCCAGTCATAGAACAAAAATCATCTCTGGGTGGCAGGCCTTCCTAGGAAAAGCAGGCTAGCGTTGCCATTGCCAACACTGTTCTCTGGTAGTTCCTGAAAGCACCTGAGGTATGTAGGAGAAATCCATATCCCATCTGTTAAAAGCCCAGCTGCCAGAAGTAGGAAGAAGACAGCCAGCTGACAACAATGGAGTTCATATCCACATATGATCACCTGCCCCCTCCAGCTTTCAGAAGAGAAAAAGAGGGTCACAGAATTATAAAGCAAATATATGTATTTCTGCACTCTCCTCTCTTCTTTCACTGCCTCTCCATCAACCCCAGCCTGCAGCCTGACTTTCCACCTCTAACCCCTAAACCCTACCTTCATGTGTGACATTACATGTCACAGTGAGCTTTATCTAGAAATCAAAGCTTGAGTTACACATTGTCTATGCCTGTTTTGTCCTGCTATAACAAAGCACCACCAACTGCATAATTTGAAAATAAATAAATAAACAAATAAACTAACTAACTAACAAGCAAAATCAGAAATACATAGACATGTGGTTTTGGGGCTATGAAGTCCAAAGCCAGGGGGTTAGCACGTATAAGAGCTCACTGTCCATGGGAAAGGGCAAATGGGAGAAAAGTAAGAGAGTAAGGGGTTGAATATGGCTATCTATAAGGACCTGCTCCTGAGATAATAATGTTAGACAAAACTTTCATAACCTAAACAGCTCTGAAAAGTTCACATCCTACCATTTCCTCTTTGGGGATCAAGATTACAATACAGAAACTTAGGGGGACAAATACAAACTGTAACATACACCTTATCTTTTTTACCCCTCTGAAAGAGATTAGAATGAATTGCGTATTTGTCAAAATCTATAGAATGTCAAACTCAGAGTGCTACTGGATGGGGCTACTTGAGAACTGGGACCCACAGGCTTAGTCTGTCTGTGAAGAGCTGGGTGGTAAATAAGATTTGCGGTTCAGACCATGTCTGTTACACCTAGTTGACTCTTCTGTTGTAGTGTGCAGTCATAGGCCCTATGGAAATGAATGGGCATGGCTGTGTCCTAACACTGTTTACATAAACAGCATGTGGTTTGTGGGCCACATTTGCAAAGCTCTGATTTAGAAACAGTGTTCCTAACCTAAAGACAGTCAGTTCCCTGAATTACTACAAAGCAACTGCTCATGCATACTACTACAAACAATAGCCAAACTTGAGCAGGTAACATACTCACCACATGCCTGGGCTTTTATCCATCCAAATACCTCTGGCATATTACCATAACTGATAAAATAAAAATTCATTTTCAAACTATACAGCATTAGAAGGAGCATTTGTCACTGTTGATTAGTCTCGAGAAATGAACCATGGATTTTTGTCTCTTTTCTTATGTTCCGTAAATCAAACATTCATTACTTGTACTAGAGAAACATAAGAAAGCAAGATTAAAAATGAAAAAGAAAACAAATTATCTGAGTTTCTACTCAAGAGAATTGTATCCATTGTATTGATATGTAAATATAGATATATGGTCCCTTTGTTCACTGCTGTAGACTTAGTACCCAGAACATTGATGAATGCATTCAAGACAAAGTCAACAAATGAAAAACAAAAAACAAATCTAGATATTACAAAACTAGGAATGTTTATGGATGGACCTCAAGCACTGTGTAAACTTTCTGACATTGCTTTGGCAATGTCAGAAGTGTGCGAGCTTCTATCTACAGTTTCCTTGGTTTAGCAAAGGTGTCTGGAACATAAAAAGAAGAATTTCTTGGTCATCCTCAGGACAAACCTACAAGGCACTAGGTTTATCTACAACTGAGTTCCCAGAGGCTAACATTATTTTCCTGGGCAATCTTCCATGACTAATCAAAGGCATGTACCTGAATCCAAACCATCCCAGGTGGAAAAGCTGCTTGGCTTGATCACAGTTCCCAGGGGAGAGATGGAGAGAGGCACTTCTGATGTGGTTTGTCAAAGTCTAAGAATATAGATTCAGCATGTAGAAAAAGAGCCCTATGGGCTTCCCAGGATATGAAGGCTGGTTCTGCCTTCTTTGGGACCTGTCAGTTCAGCAGGCTTGAGTATGACACTAACAAAGTCAGACCAGAAGCCCAGTCTCCACAGGGACCAGCAGAGATGCCACTGTTAGCTTGACCAAGGGCTAAACAGAAAATCCTGCCCTCCAGTCACCTGGGATAGTGGGAAGATGAGCCAAGCCTTTTCCATGGTAAGCAATGCCCTTCCTGTGGGTAGGCAATACCCAGGTAACAGACAAAAAGGACAACACTGTCATTCCAAGAAGGAGTTAACACAGAAACGCTGGGACATTCCATCCTCCAGATGCCTTTATAATCTGGAGGTGATGGAAACACTTGAGATTTATAGAACCCATTTAGAGTTTTCTCAGGCATTTTACCTGCATCTGTTCAATAAGAATGCAAGTCTGGCTTTCTTTCCTCGAGCTCATAATACGGCATAGGCAAATCAGTGTCTCTAATTGCTAAGTCTAAAGGGCTTTCTGATGCCTAATGACATCTTGAGGAAACCAGTCTCCTCAGAAACAATTCTATTTATAGATCCTACACATGCCTGGCCTCCTTCTCTTATGTCTGTGAGCATGGATAGGAGGCAAGAATTCTTTTTTCCTTGCTTCTGAGAGAATGGCCATCTGTCCTTCGCACTTGTTGTTCTCCACCTGGCATTCTAATCCTAATTGTGACATCCTAATCATTTCCCAGAACAACCGCTATGCTGTCACAAAAAGCAGATTATGACTTCAATGAGAGAATGCAGCTAAAAGGTAATCGTCATTTCAGAAACAAAGGGCCTGTTTTTACACAGAATACACAGCTATGAAGAATCTGCTGAGACAGCTGACCAAAATGTAATCTATGGTAAACAGATTTATGGCTAAAACAAGATGTGTGCACACACCAAAAAAAGTAGCAAATGATTCCTGAAAGAAATGATATATCCTGATTTAAAAATATGATGAGGAAATCCCCTAAAATCAAATTGCTGCATCACTAGAACACGGCTTGTCCCACCCACATCTCATCTTGGTGTTCAATCGCATTGTAAGGGATGAAGAAGACAGGAACTGTGAATATGGCATTCATCAATGAGACCTTTGGAACAAAGCTATGACAAGATGAAGTCACCAGTGATGCAGATGCCTCATGACTGAATGTTGCTGTTGATGCAAGGAGAGAGGCAGAAAGTAGAGACCACACTCACACACAAGCATGCACGCTGTGTGTTTCTCACCATGTGGTGTCCAGAGCCACCCTGGACACTGCCAACAACACGGTCATTGGCAGAAGCAGCCACTCAACTCCACACAGGATTGTGAACGAAATAAACTTCTTTTCTTTATAAATCACCAACTCTGTGGAACTGTGTTATCACCAGCAGGAAACAAATGAGTGCATCACACCTTCCCAGCCCACTGTGCGCACTGTAAGAGAAATTATCCGCACCTCACTTCACAGTAGCCAATCTCATTTTTCTACCCTGAAAACCTGTATGTCCCACCCTCAAACCCCCACCAAATATTCACTCTGTCAATAACTCTAGCTGGGTCTCAGTCTGTCCTACACTTCTTACCTTCTGTCTGACATCGCCTGACTAAAGCCATGACATGTGGCCTTCTGGAATATTTATATAGACTCCTGTCAGTGATACACATAGGAATTCACAGACACTGTGATAGCACACAGAAAATACGCACAGGTTCACACCAGACAAAAACCCAGCACTGAGAGGAGGAAGCTCACACAGAGCCCCGCCCCTAATCAGGAAGTCATTTGCAATTGATACCTGCTGGGAAAGAGGAAATCAGTTTTCTCCAATGGAGTGTTGCTGGGTATATCAACTCCACAGCAGTCCCTAGAATAGTTGGTCAACAAAAAATAGACTCCCATCTTTTTATATTGTGCAATTTTTTTCTATTTTGCTATTTTTTTATCTTCTTGGGTTTTTGTTTTGATTTTCTTGGAGAGGTTGGCCTTTGTTTAAGAGAGAGCATGAAGTTGGGTGGGTAGGGAGTTTGGGAGGATCTGGGAGGAGTTGGGGGAAGGGAAAGAATATGATCAAAATCTATTGTATTTTGAAACCTTTAATTAAAAGTAAAGTCTCCTGTCCCTCTATCCAAGTTTGCCTGACTTTCAGGCCAAGATCCTATCATTTCTCTGGACAAAATCTTCCATAGTTTTTCTTCTCCCAAGTCTAAACACCCAAATCATCTCCCTCCTTCCATCACCCCCAGTAATCTCCCTCACCCAGTCCACTTCAACTCACCTCCAGGCATTACACACACACACACATCTATGCCCTTGCTGGTTCTTTTGGTTGGAATTCTTGCCTTCTAACATTCCCCCAGATGGGTCTCTCCTGCCCTCTTCACTTTGGATTATTCTCCCACTCCTTAGAAATGTTAATTTCTACCTATCCCTATAGTTCATTTATTTATTTTTTGCCTTGCCTTTTTTCTTCTATTTAGCATATTTATCAAAACCCAACATGTTTTGCATTTTATTTAGTTAGTTATTTTGTTGATTTTTCCATGTCATGATACAACTTGGATTTGTGGTTTTCATCACTTATTCCCGAATGAAGAATTGCCATCACATTTAGCTCAACGTACAGCACACAGTGAACTGTGAACACTGACCATACAGTGACCAGCACTTCAGATGCTAATTACCAAGAAATAGCAAAAGTGATTAGAAAAAAAAAATGTGAACTGCTTAAAAGTCTATGAACCAAAAATTACTTGAATAATTAATGATGGAGTAATTTAAAAAATGCAATATGGGGACCAGGGAGATGACTCAGTCAATAGAGACTGAGTCAGTAGGGACTTGTGAGCTTGCTTCACAAATATGAAGACTGATTTTGATCCTTCAAACCCATGTGAAAATGCCCAACATGGTGGCATGCAATTGTCATCCCAGCACAGGGGAAGCAGAGACAGGACGGTCCCTGGGTCTTGCTGGCCAGTCAGGTCAGCCTAATTGGTGAACTCCAGGTCAATTGAGAGTTTCTATCTTACATTTCTGAAAATAATACACAAGACTGTCCTCTGGCCTACACACACACTATATATACATATATATATACATATATATGTATGTATGTATGTATGTATGTATGTATGTATGTATGTATGTATGTATGTATGTGCAGCCTTTAAGATAATGTAGAATTTACTTGGTTTTGTAAAAGATCATAATTCAAATAAGAAGGTTGAAAAAAGTCTATGTAATATTATCTCAATATAAAATGTTGCAGGCTTCTATGAATGTGTCTCCTATATTACCTACAGAACTTCCTGTTGCTATGCATATTGTGTGAATGGTCAGATGCTGTGGGGATAGAGATGAGAAAGAGAAAGGAATAAGACAGATCATTCAATCTTGGTAGGAAGATTTTTAAAGATTTTAGTTTCCTTTATTGGATTCCTGCATTGGATTTTCTAACACAAGTGACTTTTAAACAGCATTTCTTCAAGAGCTTTCTCTTTAGCATCTACCAATGGTTAGCTACCTGCAGAGAGTCTGACTAAACTTCACATCCCATAAAAAGCCGAACTCAAACTGTTGCCTTCCGGAAGCTATTTGGCTGCTTGCTCTGCAGAATTCCAAATGAAGACTTTCCTCCTCCTTTAACAAAAAGGGGTGGGGCACGGAAAGAGATGGCAGAATACAAGGAAGAATTTCAAATTTCAAAAAGAAAGAAAAAGCAAGAAAGCTAATCTGTTACTTCAAATTCCCTTAGCCCAGAGCACATAGTACTGTGAAGGGCAGGACAATGTTGTATCAACAGGGGAAAGAGTGTCTTCCCATGAACCAGCCTTATCTTCTCACTACTGGACACACACTCACCCCATCCTTAAGGACTGAGTGACTGACTGATGGATGATTGATTGATTGATGACTTTTGCATACTGAGGACAGTGCCCCACATGTCATGTTTAAGTGTTTCACCACTGAGCTACAACCGAGTCTTCAGTCTCTATCTCTCATCAGGCTACTCAACCTTAGTTGTAGGCCCTGATCTAGGCAGATTGAGATAACCGTTTGCCGAATACCTCCTACACATTGTCACTCTCAGCCTTTTTCTCATCATGTGTCTGCCTTAAATGTTCCTATCCAGGCTTGCTGGAACTCTCTTCCTCCTCAAAATTCATTCTCTCTCTTGCTCTCTTGCTCTGTGTGTGTGTGTGTGTGTGTGTGTGTGTGTGTGTGTGTGTTTTTGTATGTTTGTGTATTTGTATGTGTGAATACCATGTGCACATGTAGAGGCTAGAAGAAGCCATCAGTTGCCCTCCTCTAGAACTTTCCATCCTATTCCCTTAAGTCAGGAAACCTGGAGCTCACCATCTTCCCACTGGGCTGACTTTAATACTCCCGTCTCTCCCCCACCCCACCTCCACTTCCACACATGTGCTAGTGATCATTCCTGGGTTTTCACATGAATGTTGTGAATTCAAATTCAAGTCTTTGTGCTTGTACAAGTATTTTTACCCACTGAGCCACTTCCCCAGCACTCAACAAAGGTTTTGACCCCCAAACTTTCAAACTGTGCTCTCATGGCAGCTCCATTTGGCACTAAAAATATGTTCCTTGGCTTTGCTGCTTGTTGCTCTTATCAGTATTAATAACAACATAAGTAACAGATGACATTTACTGAGCTTCAGTGACAGGGCAGTAGAGAAACACACAAAGTGAACAGTCTGGCCCTGCAACCTGGATTATTTCAGATGGCCAGTCAGTCCGTAAGCTTCAAAATTGGCTTCTGCAGCAGTTTCCCAACACAAACCAGAACACTATGCACAAATGAGGAGCTCCAGGATACATTCTGTCCATGAGGAGAATAAGCACTGGATTCCTATGGCTTGGTGGGGAGGGAGGAACACTTCTGCCTCTGTTCATATCTGTGACCCCTGCAGTTCCCCAGGGATGAGACTGCTTCCCAAGTTATCTCCATTGCTGGCTGCATATCAGTGTCACCCAGGAATGCTTGATAGATACACCAGAAACCCAAGGATAGAGCTGTGTAACAGGTGTTTTTTTAAGAGTTGATTTTAAAATAGATTCCATCAGTCACCCTGGGCTGAAAGACACTGCTCTGACTCAAGGTCATTTTACCAAGAATCTGATATGAGCAGCTGTCTTCTTCCTACGGGGCTGTGTGAGGCCCTTGTAATGTCTGTAAGACAAACAGCAGGCAGTAAGGACAGTGTTAATCCCTTGAAACCATATTCAAGTTGTAGAGGTACAGAAAAAAACGGTGTAACTGTGCCTGTACTCTCTTCGATGACAAAGTTTCTTTAGGAGTCTGGTCTCTTTCACCTGGATTCAATGACTAGCACTGGGTGGGGGCATTCAGCTTGCCCACCAAAAGTCACTTGTCACTCTACTGGATGTTCAGTGCTGATACATAAAGAAGAAATATCCACACCATGAAGGGCAGACTGTTTTGAAAGTCTATCAGCATCCTGGGAACACACGCCTAATTTCCCTGGATGTTAAACCACTGCAGGATAGTGATGGCAATGCTGATGGCCACTAGAGCATCTTTGCTAGTTGGAAGTCAACCAGGGCTGTGCATTCAGCCTTAGCCTCCTCCAGAATCTGATGCTTGGAAGGGAAACAAGAGAAGCAAGTGTATGAGACAAAGCCCCACCAACAGCCTTCAACAGGGTGTTTCCCCAATCAAAGCAGACCCAGACGGGTTGTGACAGGAAGCAAGTTGAAAAGCATCCTTGTCTCTGGAAAGTTCTTCCATGGGGATAGCAAGTCAGGGTCCAATTGACTTACAAGTTGGGGTACTAAGGCTTAGAGACTGAGAGAAGCCATTGACTAATTGCCAAGACTTCTAGACCTCTTACTAGCTGTGAACCAAGAGCACATTATTTAACCTCTCCACACCTCTGTTTCCTCCTCTGTGAAATGGGAAGGAGGAGAATTATAAGATTATCTTTATTCATCAGGTCTTTTGGAGATTAAATACAGGATGACAAATTATTTCACAAGTGTTGTGGTAGCACTGTGTCAAATGAATGAGTGAATTAGTGGATGAATGAGTAAGTCAGGCACCCTGTTATCTCAGGATATAGAATGAGCCTGAGCTTCCAAGTATGTGGCATTTATTATGGGGCTGCAGGAGATGGAAATAAGACAGACCACAGTAAGATAAGTCAGCCGCTGAGGCTGGGAGACTTTGAGTCATGTTCCTCACTCAGCCTTTCCAGCTGAGCAATGCATGCTGGGTAATGTTCCCTTAATAAACATGAATGCAAATTGAATGCTAAGCCCCTTGATACTTCTTACCAAACCCTATCAACTAAAAATATCAATCCTTTGAGTTAAAGATGAGCAAAACCACAGGCACTAGGCAGTGAGAAACATATCCTAAAGATGCCTAGGTAGCAGGTAAATCACACTGCTCCTAAGCCTATTTTTTGTTTACCTAGATGGTAAGAAGACAAACCCACCAACATAACAAAGCCCACAATGCTTTGTTCCCATCTTTCCAAAGTGAGCCTCTGTACTAGATGCTATCAACATTTAAAAGTGCCTAAAACCCCCTCTGAGCAACTGAGTTCAGATTAAGCGGGGCACTAACAGTCTTATCAAATGACTGGATACATTACAACTGACCAGTTCCTGACTCTTCTGAAGGCTGCAAGACACTTAAGTCTTCTGCCTCTAGGTACAAGTGTACAAGCTACAAGTCCCCAGCCCCCAGAGTGAGGCTGCCCAAGAACAGCTTTAAGAAAATCTGATCTAAACCATTGCTTTTTGTGACATATTATCAAAGGTTGGTATTTCTTGAGTTATTTCCCTGTTTTCTTGTTTTAAACATAATGGTCCACTAGGATCACCAAATCTCTTAATTTTGTGCCATTCCTAAGTCTTCTGTTTTTCTGATGATCAACTACATCAATCGCACTTTGAAGAATTTGACAATTCTAACCATCCCAGTGACTTTTTCCTCAATTGCTTAAAAATTGGTAAAATTGTGCATTTGGGGCACAAGTATTTCAGAGTCAAGCTTAGATCCATGGTAAGCATTTCTGACATGTATGGTTACAAAAATACGTCTTTCGCTGAATCAAAAAGCATGAAAAACACATTTATCTATCACTTCTCTAAAAGTTGAATTGTAGCTGTTTAAAAAATATTTGACAGTGTTATTCTGAGCAGATGTGGTAGGATTGTTGTGTTGATCTCTAGAAGGTAATACAGTGTAAGATCAAGATGGGCTGTGAATCCAGATAGACTGGAAATGCTCTAGGTCCCTGTCTAGAGTCTTGAAGTGGGCTGCAGAGTTAGCCATCAAACTATGAACGACTTAGCACAAGCTGAAGAAAAGATTTCATCCCCCACACATCTGTGATTCTCATTAAGCAACAAGTCATGTCTGACCTAAGTATGAGTGAAATTTTTGAACACTGAATAAAGCACCCATTCAGATAAACCACAGCTAAAGAAAAACTTGGATTTCAGAGACTACATACTTAGGCTTTTCCCATTCTAAATGAACTCAAGCTAGCTTGAATATGTGCACACCTGAGCCTTTTAGTACTGAAACACCAAATTATTGATGTTCTGTTCCCATTCATACCCTCAGAATGAGTTGTAAGATGGGTATCAGTCCTCACCACACTGTGTTCATTGATTCAGTGTTTAGGAAACTTTGATCTTGGGAACTGCCATGTTGTAGTTTCAAGGAATTATTATTGGATGGATGGCATGATGAATTGGGTGGGTGCATGGGTGGATGATAGGAACATGGATAGATCATCACATTTCACCCTGGTGTGAACACCTTGCAATCAGAACACAGCATCTGAAAAAAAAAAAACCTTGTTCAATAAGAGATAATTAAAATAAGCCTGTAGCTCCCTCCTCCAAACCAACTTTCTTCTTCAAAGTCAAAACCTAGTAAAATAAAAATAATCATTAGGTGCAGAAAATACCACTGACATTTGTCTTAAGAGTTGTTCACACGAATCCAGCTTTGGAAACCCTATTCAGCCATCAAAGTTACTGTTTTTCAGTTGCTGTATCTGCAGCAAATGCAATCTGATATTTTATCACTAATCCTGCATTGTTGGCAGATCCAGACAAAATTTGGCCTTATCCCGATTTTGGTAAAACTCTCTGTTTAACTCACTTGACTCATATCCTGGAATGGAATAACGATGAGGACTGGGTTGTGCCTCTAGAGTTTCCAGGTCTGTGCCTGCCTCATTCCAGCCCTTCTTCCTTACTTCCATCAAACTCTCCATAGCTTGTCATTGATCATTACTAGACACACATCCCAGGAGCTCAGCTCAAGGCACTAAAGTCATCTTGGCATCCAGAGTCCTTCCAGCGTTTGCCAGGCACTAGGAGTCTTCTTCCAATTCTGGTGACCTTGTCACCTGGGTTAAGTTGCTTTAACTAATTAAGGAACCGTCTTAAGTCTGTGCCCTTGTTCCCGTGTCAGTCAGAAAAGGCCTGTCATTCTGCCCTTCTCAGTGACACATCTGCTCCTAAGAGCAGAAAAAGTAGGATTATCCCCATCTATGGCCTTTCTCTGCTCCAGCCTGAAACCTAGCCAGCCATCTTACCCCCTCCTCCTAAGAAGACACACTCCTACTCTCCCCATAAGATAAATGAAAGAGCCCCACTCTCTGGCATCTTCAGCGATGACTGTGAAACTTTCAAACACAGTGGCCCACCTCAGTGCTGCCAAGAATCAAGGAGACGAGAGTTTTTGCCTTGGCCACGGGTAGCTTAAGCAACAACTGTTGAAAACCAGTTCCTGTCAGCACTGCTTATTCTTCCATTGCACATGCACAGAACGGGGAAGCTTCAGTCATTTTGTCTATAGCTCTCAAAGTAATGGGGGGAAATGGAATATTCAGATTTGGCAGTCTTGCAATCTTCCCTCACACACCCACAATGAACAAGAATAACCAACATCAAAGGCAAAAATGGAGGAATAGTAGCCAACACACCTGGCCACAGCTTCCCCATGTCTTTACGTCACTTGAGTACAGTAAGAGTGCTGTCCAGACCTGGAATGTCACCTCCAAAATAAAATGGCACAGAACTGTTATCATTGACAATGAGAAATGACACTTGCAAAACTAAGATGGCACAGAATTGATGTCATCAGCTGGTTTTATAAACACATT
This sequence comes from Lophiomys imhausi, assembly GCA_907164525.1. Classification (NCBI taxonomy): domain Eukaryota; kingdom Metazoa; phylum Chordata; class Mammalia; order Rodentia; family Muridae; genus Lophiomys; species Lophiomys imhausi. The sequence goes on along the minus strand of CAJQZJ010032348.1, from coordinate 4,414,568 downwards.
AATTGAGACACTAAGAAAAGATCTTCTGCAAGGAGTTGGAGGACAAGAGAGATGATGCATTAGTTTATTGGGATTTATTCAAAACTATCCAAGAGACAAATACCTGTCCATGAACTTCATGAGTGGGAACAATGCCTATGCCCTTAGCACTTAACAGGTACTCAATACATGTCTGTAAACTATAGTGTCTATGTATGTATGTATGTATGTATGTATGTATGTACAAATATATGTATAAATATGTAGGCAGGTATGGAGAAACTTGTATATTGGGGTGATGTGCACACTCACTGTGTACACATAGCAAGCACATCAGAGCCCATTATCCAGGTGCTCCCTGATTTGAAAGACTCCCTGTATTAGTTTTCTCCTTGCTGTGACCAAATGCCTGGAGGAAGCAATGTAAGTGAGGAAGATTTTATTTTTGAGTTACACTAAGAAGTGGTATGGCTCATCATGTCAGGGAAGCGATGGCAATAGGAGTCAACTGGTCATACCATGTCCATAGTCAGGAAGCAGATGGCAGATAGGAAATAGTGTCTAGCTATTCAACTTCAAGGTCTAACCCCAGTGATCCATTTCGTCTGGTCAGATTCTATCTCCTAAAGGTTTCTTTACCTTCTAAAACAACACTACCAGCTTTGGAGCAAGCATTCATACAAATGAGCCCTCTGCGGTTAGAAGGGGACATTTCCCATTAAAACCACCACACTTCCCCCAGACCTTCAGCTCTGATTTTCTCTGGACCCATTAATCAGTTCTGAATGACAATCAGGCTGTCAAGATCTACATATCTTTCAAGCATCACCATGAGGAGTAGATATGAATCTATCTACCCTCCAAATGTGCACGCTATTGATAAATTATTAGAATCCTTCCTTTATGGGTTTGGTTAATACCAATTTCTCCCTCAGAAAAAGGAGATGAAGCATGAAATCAAGTTCCCGGATTTGACAAGCTGAGAACCAGGCCCAGCGTCAGCAGCCAGCCAGTCTCTCTATTATCCTCTCACACAAGAGTCAGCAGGTCCGATCTACACTTAAATTAGGTTTAGTGTCTGCCGCCTACTGTACTGCTATCTCTTTCCTTCTCTGAGTTTCCAACATGTGACCTCAAGAATATTCAGCTCCGGGCATCACTCTCCAGGCTCATCAGAAAACAAGAGCAGAAAATATATCCTTAAAAACAAGGATCATATTAGTATGTCTCAGCTGTCAATCATCTACAATCAAGAACAAACAGAACAGCTTTTGATGAGTAAAATTTTATTTTTACATGCATATGATAAATTGGGAGGGTTGAATAGGTTAATAAATAATTTGTAGAGAAAAAAATGGGTATTTTAAAAATAGGTTTCCTTGATTAAACTAGAAGTCCCAGGTAACCTTAAATATCATTCTGCATACTGTTGCCAGGTGACTCGTACATACTGAGTCTGTGCTAGACAATGAGGGACCCAAGAAGAAAATGAGCAGCTTTGGCCTTCAAGAAACACACAGTTATGATCCATACAAGTGAAAAAAAAAGTTCTAAATCCAATGCAAAACTGAAATATCAATCAGTGAAAACACTGTAAGGGACATCAATTTCAAAGAAGTATGTAATTTAATATAAAGGCAGAGTACCAGTGCTCAGATGAAAATGCTGCATTCCTATGACTTGAATATTTATTGAAATGTTCAAGGGGAAAAGTAAATCCTGAAACAGATTTTTTAGGAAGAGGTTAAGTTCTGGATATGGGCAGAAGAGAATGAGATGTCTTTCAAATAGAAAAGCCAACAAAAGTTCATGTTCAAGTTCATTCACACACACACACACACACACCACCTTGACTCGAGGTACAGATTCACATTAGCCTATACTGGGAATCTTTTGAAGACTGGCTGGAACTTGTATAATTCAGGCTGCTGCCAACTACTACACATGGAGTCTGGGAAGTGAAGAGGTGTTTCCAGAAGATCAATCTGACCGAGCTGCACAGAACTGAGGAGTTGATTAAAACCTGGTGACAAGATCAGTTCACAGGCTACAGCAAAACCTCGGGTGTGCCATGAGGACAAATGGGAAGGGCATTTAGGAAAAAAACATCCAAGCCTGGGCCACTGATGAGACATCTGCCCAAAACACAACCAAGTGGAAAAGGAACCTTAGTGCTCAAGGTTGGCCATCTAGAAAGAGACTGGACTGTGGATAGGAAGTGATTGATCAGTGTCAGGCAGACTGGATCTGTGATGTTGTGCACCTACACGGATGTGATCATAAAGCAGAATTCCATAGTCTATTGTCCCTTCATAATAGTAGAGCACATGTGGAGAATACCTGAACAGAACTGGTAGCATGGCCATTTGGGTGATGGACATCTCAGAGGGAGTGCAGAACTGAAGGACACAGCATACAGGTATAAAAGGGAGGGAGAGAGACTTGAGAGCCATGTCATTGAGGGGGAAGGAAAGAAGCATCAAGCATTGCTGAGCAGATAGTATGAGCAATGATCCTCAAGAGAAAGGATCCTGAGCCACTGGACTCCTCAGAATGTTTCATCTCAGGATGCCACTGAAGACAGGAGAGATGGGACATGACAATGAGCTATAGAATAGGGGACCATGAACCTGAACAACCACAGTTCTGCTTATATGGCCACAGACAGTACAAAAAATACTGAGGATCTTATTCCTGTCCCTTCCAAATGAGTACTTTTCTATCCCCAATGGTGTTTTGTAAACACCCAGCAAGCAAAGACTGACTTCACTCTTCCCTGCAAACTTAGATTTTACCAACAAAAGAACTATCAATGAATCAATCAAACAATAAACAAATAAATAAATATCCCTTTGAACCACCTATGTCTAGGGCCTAAAATTTGCCATTCTGGGAGCTGAATCATATGGCTTGTTCCCCTACCCCCACCCAAAGCTGATTCCAACTGGCAGAGAGCAAAGGGTTCCAGGAAGGGGACAGATGAGAAAAGGAATCTCCAGGGTTTTCAAGGCAAAAAGAAGCTAGGGCTGTTGCAGCTAAACAAAAAGGAGGTCAGGTGGTGGCAACGCTCAGTGGAAGCTGAGGCTGAAGTGGCTGCTCCACAGGCGGCCAGAGTTTCTTGCTTTGTTTGTTTTCAGCTCATTGCCCTCAGATCTCGCTGGCACACTTTCAGGGATGCCCTATCTGGCTCCTGTTTGCTCTCTATCAGGGACTGGATTTGAACAGGTAGTTTCTCCACTTGGCAATGCCTTTCTCTCATCAAGGCGGTTCTAAGCCAAGTGTGCTTTTATGTCTTTCTGAAATAAGATCTCCCCTCCCCCAAAGACACTCATCAATAACACAGAAGTGCAAATGCACACCTTTTCCCAAGGCAGAAAAATCTGCCAGAATGGCTGTCTCTGTCCCATGAAACATACAGTTGCACTGTGCATTTATGTGTGACTGTCAACTTGAAGAATGGACTTGGTGGCAACAACTCTATCTGTAGAGAAGAGCAGAAGGGAGCAAAGCATTGCAGCCAAGGCCATCCACACATGGAGTCAAACTCCTCCTGGGCAAAACCTTCTCTAGTGTTTATATGAGAATTGTTGCTTTGGGGGCTGGAGAAAAGGTTCACCTGTTAAAAGCACTGACTGCTCTTTCAGAGGACTTAGGTTAGAATCCCAGCACCCTCAGGTTGCCTCACAAACATCTGCAACTCCAATTTCAAGAGATCCCACACCCTCTTCTGGCGCACACCAGCACTGCATATACAGGGTACACAGGTAAACACAGGCAAAACACCCAAAACATAAAATTAAAATAAATAAAAATTTAAAAAATAATTGGTGCTCTTGACTTCAATATCCATAAAGTTCCCTTGAAATGAAATGTTTCCTTGTCATTTCCACAAGTTGGCAGAAAGTATAAGGGGATTAAAGGAAAACAGATTGGAAACTGAGAGAAAAGTAACCTAGGCAGGATTCAAGGGGATAGTTTGGAACACATAAGCAAGAGCAAGCCCGATGTATTGGGGGACCTGTGAGTTGGGGGGCAGCTTCTCTGATGAGCTTGGAAGTTGTCAAAAAAAAAAAAAGCATGACAAGGACAGGACACGACAGTCTCATGCTATGGCCTTTAGCAACCACTAAGTTACATAGTGGCAGGGTGCTGTACGTATCACTCCTGATCTTTGTTTTAAATGAATCCAGTACCGCCAGGTGGGGAAAAGGCTTGCTTCCTTTATTTGCCTTCTTCCTCAAATACTTAACTAACCCCACCTAGTTAGCGCTAACTCAAAGCTTTATGGTGCTTATATCTAAAAAGAAATGGCCCCATTCTCATCAACCAGTTGTATCTTTTGCTAATAAAAAAAAATGCAATTAAAAGCCAATTCCTTTCAACTAGAATGTCTGAGTTTTTCTTTAAAAGGCATCCACCTCCATTAGAAACTGCTTGGAAGAGACATTCACCTGCTTTAGAAACTAGAGTGGGCACCCTCTGCAGGCCACCACTCAGTTGTTGCCCTACATGATCTGCAGGTGTGTCTCCTTAAGAATGCAAATTGTAGAAGCAAATTTAGACACTGTTTTGAAGGCTGTGCCCTTTGGAGACCCAGTTGCAAGCTAAGAACTTGGGGTGGGGGTATTTAAAGACTCCTGGGGGAATTCTCAGGAAATTTTCTCCCAAATGTCCTCTCTAAGCCTTTAAAATATCTGAGAGTTTATTTTCCAGCTCAAAGAACACAGTTTCTCATCTCTAGCATTCCTTGGAAATTACCCTAGCACTTCCTCCTTCTCAGTCACAGAGTTTCTTCCTGTTACGTTTCCCTCTAAGGTATGGATCCATTCCTCTTGACCTTGTCTTTCTATATGTGAGTTTATATGGAGTTTTTCAGCAAACCCACTAATATAAGGAGCCTGGAGAAGGAGATAGCTAGACTTAGGAGTTATGAGGAAGATGCTGTGTCCAATTTAGATTGCATCGAATGTTGAACTGAGACATCCAAAGGTCAGGAAGAATATTTATTCTCTCAATTCCAGAAGAAAGATTCAAGTTTAAAATGTGCATCAGGGGAAGAGTCCTCACTACTGAGGTAAGGAAAAATAAATGATCCACAGGGAGAAGAGAATTTAGAGGTAAACCTAAGAGGATACAGGGCCCAGCCCACAGATGGAGATAGCAGAAGGATGTAGAAGCTCACTTTCTGTCTCTGTCTCTCTCTGTCTCTCTCTCTCTCTCTTTCTCAACCCAAGTTTCCAATTGTATTTGATCTGTACCAACTGAAACACTCAGTATTCATCACTGGATCCTGAATGTCCAGGTATCTCTAGCCTCTCCGTCCTGTCCGTGTGGGAACCATACACTCACTCTAGCTCTATTCTCGCTCTTCTCAGCATCTCTTACTGTTCAAGATTTCTTCTGATAACAGTTCTAACCTGATTTCAGACAGCCTTGCCTCAATCAGATGATACAAGAAAATATCTATGGGCTTTAAGCCAACTGAACAAAATAAAACCAGAAAAAAAAAATGATTAAGAGAAAATACTGGATCTGGCAGACTCAGCTGGTAAAGGCTCAGTGTCCAAACTTGACATGAGTTCAAACCCCAAGCCCCATACAGTGGAAAGTCAACTGAGTCCCACTAGTTATCTATTGACCTCGCCATGCCCCATATCATGTATACATATGCACACACACACACACACACACACACACACACACACGCCTATATCAATATATAAATAAATGTAATAGAAAGGTGAAAATACTTCCAGTGAATAAAAAAGTGAAGAAAAATCACAAAGGATAGATAGATAGATAGATAGATAGATAGATAGATAGATAGATAGAT
>CAJQZJ010032348.1:4381340-4408746 GCA_907164525.1 Lophiomys imhausi | reverse complement strand
GATAGATAGATAGATAGATAGATAGATAGATAGATAGATAGATAGATAGATGATAGATTGACAGAACCACATAGTCTAAAATAGTAAATAAACTAAATTAAATGTAAAATTAGTATTCATGATATATGGTTAGAAATAATTTATAGCAAATATTACATTGTTAACATCCTTAATCTATATTTTTAGATTTTAATAAACCAACAAGAATGCCAACAAACAATAGAGAAATGAAATTCACAAATGAACAATAACAGCCAATAGACAAAGCTCTCAAATACAAAAAATGTAATTTAAAATATGAAAAAGTCAGCCTTTCTAGTTGCCAAAATAACTGAAAATTAAAAAGAAGAGTGCAGAGGCTGGAGGTATGGCTCAGTTGATCAAGTGTCTGCTATGCAAGCATAAGGAGTTCAGATCCCCAGCACCCAGTCAGCATCTGGAACACTGAGCTGAGAGATGGACACACCCTAGCCAAGCACACAAATTAGTTTAAGAAGTTAGTCATCTGTCCACAAAGGACAAAACTTGGAAGCAGATGAGTCGACAGCCTAGCTCTGCCAAGACAGGGTAGGTAAGTCCTTCATAACCCCTGCTGTACAATCAATGTCTGTCAGAGAAATGGGGCCAAATGGCTGAAGATTGATGCTGTAATGGATGGAGAGAAAATGGGAACTGTCCAGGCAGCCACTGGTATGTCATTTTTTAGTTTTGGAAGCTGTAGGCCCTGCACTTCCTATATAATCAGATATATTTATCACTCTCAGGTCTCTGAGGTGGTTGAAGAATAGATAGCTAGAGTCTCATAGTTAAATTTTGAGTTGTTTAGGAATCAAGAGGGCGTTCTGGATATAAGAAGATATTTTTAAAATTATGAGGCAAGTTAGTATGAAAGCTGAGTTAGATATAGAACTTTAAACACATGGAGATGGTTAGATAGTAGAATGTTAAAGTCAGGTGCCAAATACATATGGACTGGACATTCAGAATGTATGCTAAGCCATATAACTCTTATAATTGTGGCCTATTTATTTCTGTTGTTTTGTACTGTATTTATAGTTATAAGAAAAAGAACCATTTTTTGGACTGAAAGGGAGAGCTGTTGGGGGAAAAAAGAAATACCTTAAACTAAAAAAAAAAAAAAAAAAAGAAGGGAAGAGGATAGAGGGTTGATGGGGAGTAGGGTGGAAGGGTGGGACTGGAGGGGGGAGTAGGGAGGGGATTGTGATTGAGATGTAACTTGAAGAAATAAAAAATAAATTATTAAAATAAAAAAATAAAAAAAAGAAGTTAGTCATGACCCACCACTGCCTTGAAAAGACTTATTCTGTCACATGAGAGAAATAATAGGAGCCATTCAGCTGGGGAATTCCAAAGAGTAGTCTTGACCAAAGTCCATCTCTTGGTTAGTAGTTAATATTTAATAAAGCTTGCTTCAAATTTGCCTCCCCCTACCAAAAGAGCTATGATAGGATAATCATATTGAGAGCTTCCTGTTGGGCTGGGGGCTGGAGTTATCAAAGAGAAACTCTACTGAAGAAATGACTGGTATGATCCAGTGAAAACCTGAGGTACCTGGGCCACCTATGGGTTCTATTACCTTTGACAAGATGGCTTTACAGGAACTGCTTGTTATACAAGTAATGTACTTACTAAATTAATTTACTTTTCAACATTCCTTTCCAAAAAAAATCAAACAAACAAAACAAAAACAAAAATATTACTCTCTTAAAATGCAGAAAATCATTATTTTAGTAGTCAGGACAAAGCTAGCTACAGTCTAAACATTATTGCTCACAACAAAGTTATAAAAATAGCAACATCCCCTATTCTCCATTATTTGGCCAATCAAACAATATCCAAAAGGAAGAAAAAGTCTGCTGTATTTGGAAAACATGGTCCAAAAGACTCTTAGCCAGAGAGGAAAATGAAATGAGGCCACTGCCTCGGTGAAAATTCCAACCCACCTGGGAAACAAGATCAATTGCCAACATGAAATAAATAATAACATGAGAATATAATGGAGGGATAAATTGTATAGTACCGACCACATTTTGGACAAAAGTCTAGAAAAGAGGAAGTGACACCAGGGTGGACTGAATTCTAGGAAGGCCTCTCTCTCTCCACAGTTCTCAAAGTCTGATTCATGGTTTGAAGCTGATCGGTATGGCACAGATATGAGGACAGTGGAATTTGGAGTCACTGTGGCAGTTGTAAAAGAGAGATTACACAAAAGTAACAGAGTATAACAAAAATAAGGCTTGTGAAGAAGGAAGGGAACTAGAACAGGCTGAATTAAGGCGATCAGGGGGGTCAGAAACAAAGGCAAAGTCACACTCTAGGAGTCGCAGGTACCCATATACTGTTCCCTCTAATTTCCTTTTTCTTCTTGGTAGGAAGGGATGCTGGGCCATTATTCACTTGCAACAATGAATTCTGCTAATAATACATAATTCCTCAAAGTAAGTAAACATGACACAAGCAAGACGTACTCGCGCTGATTCTTTCTGAGATACAGAATCTCCTTCCTGCTGCTCATTGCATGGACTTGCCCCTTCAAGTCCCCCAAGTGTGTTATTAGCACAGCCACAAAAACTCACCGGTCCTCTCTTTCCATTCAGACAAGGGGCATCCTCCACCAATGCCCCTCCTATGTGCATCTGCTAAAGAGCACAGATAATTGCTGAATACTGATGAGCAAGTTACAAAGGGTTTTGTCTCTGCGCAGCTTGGCATCTCCACCCTTCCCTACTTGATTTGGTTTATCTAGGCAGCATGAATGACATCAAGCAGAGCCAACAATCCTGGAATGTTAATTCAATCCTATCAACTTCAGTTTAATTGACCAAATATAGTTAGCACCCAATATTTGTGAAGTACTTGTGAGATGCTGCTGTAGTTACAGATCCAAAGGACATAGTTATTAGAATGAGAAACAGTCCCCATAGGTCCAGGTACTTGAACACATGGTCCACAGTTGGTGATGCTGCTTGGGTAAGCTATGGAACCTTGAGAAGCCACAGCCGTGCTGGAGGAAGATTGTCACCAGAAGTGGAACTTGAGTGTTCATAGTCTCATGCCACTACCAGTTGGCTCTGCTTTCTATATTTGGTTGTGTTGTGCTATCTCTGCTTCCTGTTCCACTTACTACCATGCTGACCCCGCCATTATATTTCTCAGAGAAAGGGGAGGTCCCCCATACCAACCCACCCTGGCACTTTAAGTCACTGCAGGAATTAGGAGCATCCTCTCCCACTGAGACCAGACAAGGCAGCCAGATTAGGAAAACAGGATCCAAAGGCAGACATCAGAGTCAGAGAGACCACTCCCCCAGTTGTTGGGGGACCCACATGTAGACCAAGCTGTGCATCTGCTATATACATATACATAGGTCCAATCCATGCATGCTCTCTACTTGGTGGTTCAGTCTCTGTGAGCTCCTATGGGCCTGGTTAGTTGACTCTGTAGGTCTTCTTGTGGAGTCCTTTAGATTCTTAAGAAACTAGTCCAAATAGCCCAAGGGCATACATCTGGCAGAACATGAAGAATACAATGAGGGAGATGTAAAAACAAAGAGTCCACCTAGCAGGGGCATCACGGAAGACAGCAGGCAAACAGAACCTATGAAAACTCTAACAGTAAGATCTAGACATGGAAAAGAATATCATAAGAACAGTCTGGGTGGGAGCAAGCACAGGAGAAAAGACCCATAAGAAGGAAGCACAGTCCATGGCCAGCACCAGCAGGAAATGCATTTATTAAAGAAGAGTGCCTCCCCATTGAGTGGTTCTGAAGGTTGATTTCATGCATATAAAATCCACAGAGCAGTGCTCAGCCCAAGGACCGTGTCCTGTGCACTGTTGGAAGGAGGGGGATAGAGGCTTGGGCAGAGCATGGAGTCAGTGGAGCAAGCCCACTGTTCTTGTTTCTAAAGGGCCTACACCAGGTTCTGCAGAAAAGAGCCTTGCCATCCTGCAGTGCCTCTGTCCCCTCTCCCTGCCAATCATCAATTCTCTCAGTCCCCTCTGCTTCCATCTTTAATCTCCAATACATCACAGTGTATGACATCCCCTAGGTGGGTAGATAGAAGAGGAGTTTGCAGCTATTTAGAAGAATAATGTAATCTGGCTTTCTGCTACTTTGGATTAAAGGTCTTCAACCCTAGGTGTTTAGCATTTAAAATAAGCAGCCGTCTTCAAGGGGCTGTGCAGTGGTACTTTCCCACCTAGGTATGAAAATTCACCTACAAAGGCAACACTGGAATCTTGCATTCATGATTCGCTGATTGCATAGTCTGAAAGACATTTCTCAACAGACTTCTCATTTCTCTCATTTGTAAAATGGAAATAAGACTCATACTCCCACACTCATGGGGTTACTGCAAAGATTAAATGAAGGGATATGTTCTGTGGCCTTAGCACAGTGTCTGAAACATAATAAACAATAGCTTTAGTCTATTATTACTACTGAAGGAGACCCTGACAATAAATATTCTTTGTAACTTTTTCTCCTTGCTTTATGAAATATATCACACATTTTCTTATCCTAAGACTTTCCTTGTAGCTTTGCTCCCAAAGGCAATAAAAACTGGAAAGAGGTAAAAAGTGGGAGTCATTGATTCCAAAGATCTCTGTCCACCAAAGGCTGATGGCACATCTCGTGTGAGCTGAAGTAAATCATATCAAGGGCAGTTTAGACTTTTTCTATGAGTTCATGGGTTCTCCTCCCCCACAGTAAAGTGTAGTAAATTCAGAACTACTGGAGTATGGAAAGCACTCTCTGGGGTCGGAGGAGGAGGGCGACAAGTCTGACCTAGGTAACAGGAGACCGTGTAAACCAAGTTCCCACAGAAGTACCTCACAAGGATGGGATCTGGAAGGTCCTTCTCATATACTGAAGAATAACTGTTCCGTCTTTACTCACCACAACTATTCATGGAAGACATTTCAAGCATGATACTTGCCCTTGTACCTTGTAGAGGCTACACAATCCCGCTAACATAGGTAATTACTCCAGCCAGACTCATTTCCAATCCCACAGAAAAGCTACAAGATCACATGATCGAAGAGCAGGAGGTGTAGCAATTGGCAAAGACAAGCTAAAAATCCCCCACAATGATGCACACATCCAAAGAGCAGCCTGGCTCCTAGCAGGAGGGAATGGCACTGCATAAAGATGGAATACCTCAAGGAAGAGCCTGGTTGCAAATTGGTTAGCCATTTAAATGACCAAATTACCCAAGACATAATTAGGACAGCATCTCTCCCCTTGGAACTCCTATATGTGAATTAATGGACCCTTCTCAGTAAGCCAACCTAGCACTAATAGCATTTTCTTTCCCTCAGACCATTTAAATCATTAATCCCTTTTCCAAGATGGCATTTGTGTTTGCTTCTTCTGTGCCCAGAGGTCAAGTCTCTATCAGGCTGCCTTTTGCTCCCTGGCATGTGGTAATGGTGGGCATCTGTCAGGACAGAGTCTTTTCTGGTGCTTATGGATGCCACATTCCCAGGGAGTAGTTAGTACTAACCAGAACAGCACTGGGCTGGGACAGGAGGCAGCTTTGTTGCTGCCAGGGATTTTTTTCTCTGTTGTGGTAAAGTACACATGACATGGATTCTACCAGCTTAACCATTTTTAGGTGTACAATTCAGTGGCATTAAGCAAATTCTCATGATGGAGAAAACTGTGCAAATTAAAGAGTGAGTCTCTATTCTCCCTTCTCAACCACCGTTTTCTTTTCTGTCTGTATGAATTTGCCTCCTCTAGGAATGTCATTAAAGAGGAATCATGCAATATTTTCCCTTTCATGGCTGGTTTATTTCACTTAGCCCTGCACCATCAAAGTCCACTCATGTTGGGAAACATAGTAGAACTTCCTTCTATTTAAGGTTTGATGATATTCTTTTTACACATGCTATATCAGTTATTTTTATATAGTGGGACCAAAATGCCTGGCATAAACAATGTAAGAAAAATTTGCTGTGGTTTTAAGAGGGTTTGTCTGTGGTAACTTGGTCCTGTGCACTTGGACAGAACCTCACAGCAATGGGGACATGTGAGGACTCTATTCAGCTCTAGATAGATGGGAAACAGAAAACAGGCAAGAGCCAATGACAAGGTATAAAATGGACAGACTGCTATGATCTACTTGTTTTAGTGAAGCCTCACCCACCTCCTAAAGTTTCCAAAATCAAGAGCTGGGGACCAAGCATTCAAATCAATTCAAAGCCTGTGGGGTATACTTCATCGCAGGCACAACAGACAGTCATTTAAGATTTTGCCCTTTAATGACTGGATGCCATGAAACCATCTTCATTGTGCTTGGTTATCTGTGACCTCCAGTCGTTCTGCAGCACCAAGGTCATTGATAACAAGTTCTCTCTTTGCCATACAACTATCACCATCAACCATCCAGAACTTTGCCTCTTCCCAAGCTGAAACTCCATGCCCATTAAACATGAACTCTTCACTCTTCTTTTCTTGAGCCCCTGTCAAAATGTTCACTGTTGAGTGCCAAGCAGAGAGAGAGTTTTTCAGACAGCACAGGTCCATTTTGGACAAGTCTCCAAAGTATGCTTCTGAATTCTCTTTCTGGATTGGTGCTCCCAAGCTGTCTTGACGGCAGATTTGGAAGACATCCAATAATGCATAAGGGTCCTCCATCACACAGAGGAGGAGGCCAATACTTCCCACATGTGTCGGATTGGAGTAGCTCCTCACCTTTAAACTTGCCTATGAAACAACGATCTTGGGCTAAGTAAATATACTTAGCTGAAGGGTGAAATACCAGGCACAATGGTATTTCATAATTTGAGTATAACTTCCCATTTGATTTCATTTTTGTTGGTTTTCAATGTAACCTCTCTGGACCCAATCCCTGCCCTCAAAAACAAAAAGTGTTTTCATTACTCATCTCTTAGGAAAGAAAAAATATTTTTTGACAAATATCACCCAGCCAGTATTAAAACCTTAAATATACAAAACCATCATTTTCTTAAAGAGGAAAAACAAAGTCCCTATTCAAATTAAGAACCTCACTTTTTGGAGGCACAGCTAGTTTCAATTTTATATACTGGGTGTATTTATTAGAGCTTCACAAAAAAGAGAAATTTCACATAATTAGTCACCACACAACCCCATAAATGTAACAGAAGCATATTGATGGTGGCATAAAGGGAAATGCTCATTAAACCTCAATTTCCCCCAAATATTGCCAGATCTTTCAGGTAAAAGCTCATTTCCCTGGGCTGAAAAGCATTCTCTCAACTGTGCCCAGATTTCAGAGTTGGTGCTGCAGAAATCAGAAGATTCTGGAACAAAGCATCTCATGAACAGAGTAGAGTTTTCATGAGCACAGTACATGTTCCTTTCCAGTTAGAATATACCCCACATAACACATGAAAGTAAAATGGAAGCCAATGAAAAACAGAGCCTAGGAGAAGTAGATTGGGCTGGCCAAGGAATATGCTAGAAACAGAAACATGTAATCAAGATAGAAAAGTGTGGTTTGGAAATAAAGTTATGAAGGAGTATATTGAGAGGGACAGAGAAAGGGGAAATGAGAAGGATGGATCTGGTAAGAAGTAGAGGCAGTGGGTATGTGGGGCAGACTGGGGAAGGCTGGGCCTCTGTGATGTACCAAACAAGGCAGCAACCTTGGTCCCCATTAGAGATCAGCCTCTCCAGGATGCCACTTAACATCAGGCATTGGAATAAGCTGCATATCCCAGAAATGCTACAGTGGAAGAAGACATGGATGAAAGTGTCCAAGCCTGTGGGGATGAAGAACAAGGGTTCCCATGCTTCCCTGCTATTTCATCAGAGTGTGTAGTCAATTGTGACATGTTGGTCATTGTTCAACTAAACCAGGCACATGGCCTCCTCTCCCTCACTGTTTTGTCTAATATTGTCAACATTAAGACCCCACCAGATAAAAAATGTCTTTCTACCTGAGGACTATCAGCATTTGGCCAAGAAGACATTCATTATCACCTGAGGCTGTGCTCTAAGGTTGGCTGGGTGAAGCCCAACTGGACCTCCTGCCTTTCTATTGGTTCAGATGCTTGGCAGCTGCAGCAGGTAATGCCAGCATCAGAAGCACAGGTCATAGAGCTCTGGCCAAGAAAAGCAAGTGCATCCCAAAGAGAGTGACCCTGATTCTTACCTCCACCTGAATTGTTCCACTAAGAATTAGAGATTGTGATTTTTTTATGTGAAATTTGTCCAGTGTTAATGCTGAATGTAAAAAAAAAAAATCAAGGAAGCCACTGTGTGTACTTCATAGAACTGGTACCAGAGTTTCAGGTTTACACACACACACACACACACACACACACACACACACACACACAACCTGCCTGTCTTTGGTGGAAATTCTTCAGAGAACCAAATAGAATGATCATGTGAGGTTTTCCTCCCCTGATTAGGGTGAAGAAGGAGGAAAACTTGAGGAAGCTAAGAAGGAAGAAGCCAGGCAAAGGAACCCTGAGAAAGATGTTAAAGATGCCCAGTGGAACCGAATGGGTCTGGAAAACAGTATTTCATGCCCACTGCCAGAAAGGTCTTGGGAACAAACATCCACATTCTGGGAACCTACTAATAACACTGGAAAGGAAAGGGCCATACCATAAGCAGAAGAAACTGGCTTGCTCTAGAACCCAAAAGAGGCAGTGGAGAAGCCCCTCTCTTGGTGGCAGTCCTCTCACCCATCCCTCCCAGAAGCAACCTCCTATTTCCATCTCCTAAAGATAAAGCCCACCCATTCCTCCAAATGCAGCTGTGCATGTGGGCTAGATGAGCCAGGAGGAGGTCTGCAGCAGGTCTGTATCTTCTTGAAGAATGACGTCATCTCTCAAATGTCCTTTCAGCTCCACTTGGTCTCTAATGACTTTCTAAGAAATAAATAAGCAAATGAAACCTGGAATCAGTATGTGCATGGTATATCTGCAAGTAGAGGGTGGCCAAGTGTCGATGAAGATCTGGTCCTTTTTCATTGAATTAACTGGTTTCCCACACTTTTCCCGCTAGTAAGTTCTAGAAAAGTTCATATCGACATGTCAGCTCCTGACAGCACTTCCCCATTCTACTTAAGTAGATGATGAGCATCAGACAATCTCCTTTGGAGATGGCTGCATTAGTGACAAGCTAGCCACTGAGCAAGAAAAATCCCTTGCTTCAACTATACAGAATGCTGTTTGAAAAGGACAAAACTTGAAAGCAGGTAAGTTGACAGCCTAGTCCTACCAAGACAGGGTGGGAAAGTCCTTCATAATTCATCTTCACAATTAATGTCTGTCAGAGATACTGGGCCAAAAAGCTGAAGATAGATGCTCCATTGTATTGAGAGAAATTGGGGACTGTGCAGGCAACCAACGTCTGTCATTTCTTAGTTTTGGAAGCTGCTTGTTCTGTACTTCCTGTTTATTCAGATATATTTATCCTTCTCAGGTCTCTGATGCATGTGAAGACTACATAGTTATAGTCTCACAGTTAAGTTTTAAGTTGTTTAGGAATTAAAAGAATGCTTTAGGTCTAAGAAGATGTTTTTTTAAGTTGGTAATGCAAGTTAGGATGGAAACTAAGTTAGGTATAGAACTTTAAACTCATCAAGATAGATAGATAGTAGAATATTATTATCAGTTGCCAAATATGTATGAACTGGACATTGGAAATGTATGGTATTCCTTATAAGTTTCATAATTGTTACCTAACTGTTCTTATTATTTTGTATTGTATTTATTATTATTAGAAAAAGAGCCTTTGTTGGAAAAAAATTAGTCCTAAAGGGAAATACTTAAAGAAAAAGTGATAGTAACAAAACCAAAAAAATTCTCATATCATCCCGGATCTGATGTTGATCACCATAAGCATCAGATTTGTGAGATAACAACTACTCGGGACTGATTCATATAAATTCAAGAAGCTTAAAAATAAACCCCTAGTGAAGTCTTCCCAATATTAATATGCACATATTATGATCCTTCTCTCTCCCACTGCTCAGAGTTTCTATTAAAATGGTCTTGAAAGAGTAACCAGGAGCCTAGAGAGATGCCTTTATGGATAAAAAAGCTTGCTGCACAAGCATGAGGAACTCAGTTTGGATCTCCAGCACCCAAGTATAAAAAGCTGGGTGTGGCTACAAGTGCTTCAAGTCACAGTGCTAGGAGATGAAGGCAGGAAAACCCCAGATGCTCACTGGCCAGCCAGTCTATCCAAAGGTTCAGCCAGACTTTGTCTCAAACAAGGAGGTGAATGATAAAAGACACCGGAAGTCAGTGTCCAGTGTCCAACACACGCACAAACACTCTCTCTACACACACACACACACAAACACACACACACACACACACACACACACCACGATAATCAGGTTCTACATTGCCAATCAAGCACTATGCCTGGTTACCACAAACACAATGGAAATGAATCAACCCATAAAAGAATTAATCCTCTCTCCCATGCCCCTCACCCCTGAAGGCTAGTCAAAAGTACTCATTCACCTCTGGCTGCAATACAAATGTTAGGGGTTCACTGCATTTAATTTTTTTTTAATCAGCTAGAAAAAAACGCCTGCGCGCATCTGTCAGCAGCAGACACCAAGCCAGTAAAGGTTAAGGGGAATGCAAACCAGCCACCATTAGCATCTGGAGGTTAATGGTAACAGGCTGCCGCTGGACCATCTTCAGATTGCTGGAAATGTGGAGCAAAGGTCAGCCTCTTCCCTGAGCTCCTATTCTGTCTCTGCTCTTCCGCCTGCCTGCCTGGCTGCCTCTGATTTGGCAGCCAAAATACCCAGTCTAATTTCATTCCCAGCTCTTGGCTGGGCGCTTTGTGAATTGCCTCTCTTGACACAAGATAAAGTGAATGGGCAGAGGAATTGGTCCCCTGCAGAAACCAAAGGCAAGGCCAAGTCTGTTTGCTAAGGAAGCACTCCCCTGTTCACCTACAACAGCTCAGCAGGTAGCTGCTGCTTTGGTCTCTTCTGAGTGTTTCATAATAACCCTTAAGCATCTGGGACCCACCAGCCCCTGAGCTAAACATGCTCACAAATAAGGATGCCAGATATTCTCTTGGGAGGGAGAGGACCACAGAAACAAATAAACAGTTAATACCTGAAGATGCAAAGAGAAACAAATAAAGAAAGGCACCTGGAGGTCAGTGGCTCCACACTCCATGTCCTCTGGTGCTCTAAGCCTGCCCTGGGAGTTTCTTTTCTTTGGCTTTGTATACCTTCCTAAGCCAAATATTAACTTGAATTTCCCTTACTATATTCAAGGAGTGGAAACTTGCCCCCACAAGGACATGAGGTCTCCTTCCACCTCACTCTCCCAGAACAAGCTGCTTTTAGCCTTGGAATTCGGATGCTTTCACCCCTCATGTGCAAGGCCTGCCACCAAAAAGCAGAGTCAGAGGCAATGTACAAGCGTGGCACAGATCACCCTTCAAGCCAGCTCCCAGGCCAGCAACTCTTCCAGATCATGAGATTCCACAAGAGGGAAAGACATTTTTCAGATCCCTGAAGGGGAGGGGGCCCATAAGTCTCCCCCATCCAGTAAGGGTAAAACTGCACATTTACAGCCAGGAAGAGGGCTGGGGGTGGTGTGGGGATTAAAGGCACTTGCAGTGTGAGCTTAGAAACCTGAATTTGATTCCTATAACTTATATCAAGGTGGATGGCAGGAGAGACTCAACTCCACAGTTGCCTCTGACTTCCACACATGCACTGTGACACACATGCCCTCCCCAGTGACATACTGTGCATTCACACAATAATAATTTTTAGCTGCGAGATTATATGAGCAAGAATTCTGCTATTGAGTCGTACCACAAGGAGCCTGTGTTTGCTTCATAGTTGTTCTCAGAAAAAGTGTTCTGCACCTGGTGAGGGCACATCCATCATGCTTTCGAGCAAATGAAAGTGGAAAGTGGGCTTGTGCTTCAGATTGACCACAATTCTCATTGTAAGAGAAGTGGGAGTAAACCAAGTAACATTCCCTGGGGATTTTCTTCTAGGCTTTTCTCTGTACCCCGATGAGTCTGATCTTGGTGGGCAAGGTATTCAAAATGTGACTGTTCCCAAGGTTGGTTTCTGTGAGGTCAGGCAGAGAGCTGGGGCTTCCTCAAGGAGGAAGACCCTGGCTCAGCTTGCTCTCCCTACTTACGAAGGACTTCATTAAAAGTCTGGGCTCACTGAGCTACTTTTAAAAGATGTAACACGTGGGGAGGGAGACTATTCCTGGACTCCAAGTGCATTCTTCAGTCATTTATGCTTCTTTCTGTTGAACATCCTAACCAACCACTTGGTAGATGGGCCTGGCTTATGAGCTCCAGAGGTCCCCTGGTGTTCTTACTTTGGGTCTAAGACACTGGATATAATAATAAAATGCATGAGCTCCTTAGAAAGAGTTGTGTTCTCTGGATTAAAGAGGTGTGATCAGCCAGAGAGGGAGGTCATCTCAAGGACCCTAAACTATACCTTTAGTGTTGATTATAAAAAACAAAAACAAAAAAGTGGCAACTTGAAGGCCACTTTTGAAATGCCTTCATGCCTCCTACCTATGTCAACTATATTTACAGTACCCTAAAGAGGCAGGATCAGCACTCACAGTTTGGAGAAGGAAACAAGTCTGCTTTTAGTCTCTAGACTACTGAGAAGTCAACTCTGGGTTCATGCCAGGTTTTCTGCTGTAAGTCCTCTGTAGCTGTGACTACCATGACATACATATGGGAATGTAACCTCTGTCTTCTGACTCCTGACCTTCAAGGGGAGGAATATCAAACAGAAGAATCTTTGTGGAAATGAGCAGAAGGGAAAGGATCACAAGGGAAGGGGTAAGAAAGGTAATGGAATACATGTGTCATGAAGGTATGAAGGAAAGCTGTTTATAGAAGAAAGGAGAGCAGGAGAAGGAGGATGGGAGAAGTAGGGGACCATGGGGAAGGAGGTGAATAAGAACAAAACATAATAATACATATGTGTGGAAATGCCAGAATGAAGCACATTACTATAAGCTAACTTTAAAAATTAATTAAAACTAAGAACCTTTGCTACCTGCCAAATCAACTTCCTACCCTCTTATATTTACTAAAACCAAAAAAAAAAAAAACCTCTGGCAGGGAGCAAGATGCAACACTCATTACAGATTCATGAAGAAGACTTTCCTTTGGCATTCTGTATGCCAGACACACTGCCAGATATGAGTATATAACCTTGACCAGCACTGCACAAAAGACCTTCCTGCTATTAAATGGGACTTCTTCCTTTGCTCTCTCAATAACAAATCAGAGAGCAGGAAAGAGAGGCATCATTGTGCATGTTGTCCACTGCACACAACTACAGCAAGAAGTCTGGATGCTGATCTAGTAAAACAGACATATTTGTCTCTCCCTTGGTCCCAACCTGTTCTTCTTCCTTCCTAGCTTTACTGCCTTTATCCTTCTCTTTGCCAGCATCCCACTTTCCCCTGCTGCTGGGGCTGGAGGCTGCAGGTGCAGTTGCTGCATGCAAGCTCCTTAGTACTTCCCTTTGTGAAAGACATATTTTTTTAACCCAGGAAAGAAAAACACACCCCCACACACACAATGCACACATACATGTACACATGCACAGAACAATCATCATAGTCAACAAGGCACAGTCAGGGGTCTTAACAGCAAAACACAGTTTTCTAAGTAAAACGCTTGCCAGACCAGACTCCCAGTGGGTCTAAGCAGCCCTGGGAGGGAGTAGAAGATGGAAACACTGAATATAAGGTCTAGCCATGCCTGGGACAGACTAAGGAACCCCCTCAGTAGGAATTTTTATACCAGTTCACTAGGTGCCAGATAAAAGTCAGGACTATTGAAGCCATAGGCTTTCAGTTTAACATAATAGAAACCATGTGACGTTTGTTTACCCCCTCAACCTCAAGTGAGTCTGCCTTCTCAGATAATAGTGATTTGTGGCTTCCCAAGTCTTGCTTTCAGAAACACAGCGATCTCTGAGACAGAGGCAGACCTGAAGGTCTGTATAATATTTTTATTTCCCTGGACCCTTTTGCATGACCCTACCAATACTAATGTCACAGCCCCAACCCTACTCAAAGTAGTAGCAGTAGAACTCAGCAAAAAGATTTGAAAGCAAACTGGCCTGGTAGTACTTAAAGGTGAAATATAGGCAAGCCAGGGCAAGTATTGGTTCACTATTATTATGAGCATATGGATATTCATCAGTGACTCTCAGGACATGTGCTCGCTGCCCCCCCTGTTTTTCTGCCTAAAGATATGAACTTTCCAGATTGAAGTCTTTCCTCTGCTCCCAATGAAAGTGCTTGAGGGATGATTCTTCATAGTCTGGTTTATTGGGCAAGACGACAAGAGACAGGTCTTTATGAGAATTAGAATAAACCAATGATAAGAAGGGATAATGTTGTAGAAGATGATACAATAGGGCAAGAGAAGGCAGAACAATTCAGTATCTTTGCAGCTCTATTCAATATACATAATTCTGAATCATCTCAATAATAGCAGTGTCCCATGCTCCATATAATGCTATGGTAAATTGTTGCACAGGTAAAAGAAGTGCATTGGCGCCCCAGAGGGGACAGGCTCTGCATGGTACTTGAATACTTGCTAGGGGAGGTACATGACTGTTTGTAACCTTAAAATGTGGTATCTTTTTAAATGTGTATCTGAGAGGAAATATCAGTGCTAAAACTGGAAATAAAAATAATAGGAAAGAGTTTGATATTTGAAAAACATATCCCCAGGATAAACAAATGGAGCTGTGGAACCCTAAGGAGGTCTACATTTAAGGCAAGATGCAAGGAGACAAGTAACTGGGGAGTTGTCAAAATACTTGCTGCCCCACATTAGACTAAAAACACAAAACTGATTTTTTTTCCCTCATTATAACAAGACGGAAATATCAGTACCTTCCACCTAAAAGGGGGTTTTCTGACCCTAAACTTCCCACCAGTAGAAGGTGGAATTCTTGTATAATCTCTATAACTTTCAGCATAGGTTTCTTGCTACTGTCCTTGTTCCTTGGGGAAGGACAGAATAAATAAATAAGGTGTTCTTGCCTCTGTTATTAAACCCATCTTAGGGCAGGAATCATGAACCCTGGTTGCCAATTTTCTACCTCATTCTAGATAGTGAATGGCACATTTCCCTCAACAAAGAAAGGAAGTCAGCATGATTACTCAACAGAGAGTTTTCAAAGGAGCCTGGCAGTGATTATGTGTTCTCACTCGAGGCGGTTCTGCCCACTTTTCCTTCTACCAACAGGGACATGAATCTTGGTTTAACCTACTTAAGAATAACAGACAATAGGCACTGTCTGTTCATTCCAAAGACTTCTCATAAGAAAGGAAGTCTCCAATATGGTGATGGCAGAAGGCCTCAGGATCGTACAAAGATTTCCCAGAGGGTTTCCTAAAATAGGAGATGCAACCAGTCACTCTGCGTAAGTCAGTCAAATTAAGAACACTCCTCTCACTATAAGAAATAAATAACACTTTCTCAATATAGATGGCAAAAAGTTCTCAGAATCCAGCTACAGCAATGATAGGAAAGTTCCCGCTATCTCTTGGAGGCCTAACTCTATTACATGGAGAATATCAAATAGATCCTTGCCTTGTCCTGCTGACAATTTTATCTCTCAAAAGGTAGAGAAACCAATTAGGGAAACTGCTATTCTTGACCCAGTTCTGACATCAAGGAGGAGCCAGCTGGCAATATGTAAGTGGTAGGAATCTCTCAAGTTAGTGACCATTTTGTCTTAGAACAAAGTATAACAGCTTAGGAATGAACAGTGTATACAGGGGGTCATCATTCACAGTCATCAGCTATGCACTGACCCCAGTGAAGGCTCCTGCCTTCCAAAGGCTGACAGTCTACCCAGATGGCAAGTAATATCCAAAAGCATGTTACCAGTAACAAAGGAAAAGGAGGAGAGGCTAGAGGAGGAAGAGTGTCCTGTGACCTGGAAAAGGTAGGTAGGTAAGCGTGATGCTATGGAAATCTGACTTGAGCTGACTGAATGGAGGTGTGTGTGCATGTGTGAGTGTGTGTGAGAGCATGTGTGTGTTTGCATGTGTATGTGTGTGTGAGTGTGAGTGTGTGTATGAGTGTGTGTGTATGAGTGTGTGTATGAGTGTGTGTGTGTGTGTGTGTGTGTGTGTTGGACATTCAAGGCAGTGGTTTGAAAATCAAGATGAAAAAGTCTACAGGAAGGGCATGTAGTTTGATCCAGTGGAAAGCCCTTGTGAGGACAAAGTAAACATAACACTGAAGAGCTTTGTCAGCGTCCAGTTAGCCCCACCTGTCTTCTCAGAACCACCACAACCACATTTGTTCTAACAGTCATTACATCTCATCGTACTCCGCCACAGCTGTTCAGACTGACACGAACAAGCTGAACCAAACAGCTTTTCCTTTCTAGTAGAAATCTGAAACCTGGATTCTGTGCTGGTCAGCTGGTTGATGGGTATAGCAAATCAAGAGCTCTGAATGACCATCTGCTCTGAAAAACACGAAAGAGGCCAAAGACATCTGCAGCAAGGATAGAAGGGAACAGGGTAGAAACAAGCCCTTGAGAATGAAGGGACCAAACAGCTCACTGCAGTGTTCCATCCCATTCCTCACCCTTTGCAGGGCAGCTTCTCTCCTTGCACTGGAGTTTTATGACAGCCCTGAGCCATGATACATTCTCCTTATTAAAAAATAAAAATGTTTTTAATTACTCTTAAGAATTTCACACAGATAAACAATGAAAGAAAATCATATTTACCTCCCCACTTCCCCCCTTTAACTTCCCTCATTTTCTAACATGTACCCCTTCTAACTCCACATCTCCTTTCTTTTAATAACCTACAAAGTCTGCTTAGTGATATCCATATATGAACGGGTGTGGGGCTGTGCACAGGAACATGAAAATTCTGCCAGTGGCCTTAGTATCCAAAAAGAATGATTCTCCCCACCCTAGCAGCTCTGAACTGCCAGCGGGTCCTCCATAAGCAGGGTTTGGAGATCACCTGCCCCATCTATGCTGGAATTTTGGCTGACTTGATCTTGGTCTTGTGCAGTTAACTATAGCAGCTGTAGGCTCATGGTGGAGATGGCTATTTCATGTCCCGAAGGTGGCATTTCGCAGTACTCCTCCTTTACCTCTTACATTTTGCTGTCTTCTGCGATATTCCTGAGCTTTGTTGAGGCCAGACTTGATGTAGTTGCCCTACTGGTACAATAGTGGCATGACTGTTAGGGAGCAACTAACTGTTTTCTGATTAAATCTGAGGCCTGTTCCACAGGAGGGAATTGTATCCTGGTACTGTAACCCTGGGATTAATGACTGGGGAGGTCACCCAACGAGGGAAGAATGTGTTAGTGGTAGTTTGGTAAAAGCTCACACTGTCAAATTGCCTTCTAAATGTTTGTGTTTATATGCATTGATCCAGTCTGCTCTCAATTATTGTCAGAGACAATCATTTCTTTTTGTACCAGAAGCGTCAACAGAAAATGCCTAATTGGTCATAGGGCTGAGAATGAGAGACTGAGTCCATTCTCCTCTTAATACAAGTCACCTGGCAGTGTAGTTTGAATGTCAACTGTCCCCAGTAGGCTCATTTGTTTGAATACTGGGTTTCCAGGTAGTGGCATTGTTTTTGGAAGTTTATGGAACTTCTAGAGTAGGGACCCTCTCTGGAGGGGTTCCCTGAGAGTATAGTCCTTGAGGGTTATAGCCACAGGGACCCCCAGTCCCTTACAGTCTGTTCTCTGCTTCCTGACTGCAGAGGCAGCAGAACCAACCACCTCATGGTTTTGTAGCCACGATGGACTGAATCCCTTCAAACTCCAAGCCAGATCTCTATATCACCTCCTAGCACAATGGAAACAGGCTCTCTGACTCAGCACTTATTGCCAGCAAAGCCATTGTTATTCTCCCCGTGCCAAGACCCCAGGGGGTGGCTATCTAAAGATATACTAAGCTTGATTGAGAAAGAAGTGAAAACAAAACTGGGAGGGGCCCCAAGGCTGTTAGAGGGGAGGTACAAGAACCTGTCAGTCTGATGGAGGGACGGGGGGAGAGGGGTAGAGAAGCTGAGTAGACATCTAAGTCAGTGTCCTGGGAAGATCAGGCGATTGCTAAGGAAAAAGCAGCACCAGACAGCACAGAAAGGGGTACCCCCGTTATGTGGCACCCGGTGGGGAGCAGCTCTTTGGAAGAACCAGACTGGAGCTCCCAGCTTCAAAGACTAGAAGTCCATCTCCAAAGACCACAGAAAGAGTAGGTGAGGAGCAAATGACAGGACAGCAAGGGGTGTGTGCAAATGTGAAAGGATGAAGACAAGGGTAACAGGCATTGGGGTCCGGTTAGACAACAGGGGTTCTTTCTAGCACTTTCTTCTTTTCTTTAATCTTAAATCTCTTTTTCTTTTCTTTACAGAAAGGAAAACTATTTGTCTTTGTAAGAAATGGGTAAGGAGAGAGTTGTTCAGTTTCCATGTTTTTGCAGGCACTCTGTTGTTTTTGTTATTGTTGAAGCCTAGCTTTATTCCATGATGGTCTGATAAGTTACAAGGAGTGATTTCAATTTTCCTGTATCTGTTGAGGCTTGCTTTGTGACCGACTATATGGTCGATTTTGGAGAAGGTTCCGTGAGGTGCCGAGAAGAAAGTGTATTCTTTTGTTTTGGGGTGAAATGTTCTGTAGGTATCAATTAGGTCCATTTGATTCATGACATCTGTGAGGTTCATTATTTCTCTGTTTGGTTTCTGCATTGTTGACCTGTCCAGTGGTGAGAGTGGTGTGTTGAAGTCTCCCATTATTAATGTGTGAGGTTCAATGTGGGATTTGAGCTTCAGTAGTGTTTCTTTAATGAATGTGGGTGGTCTTACATTTGGGGCATAGATGTTTAGTATTGAAATTTCATCTTGGTTTAGGAATCAAGAGGGTGTTCTGAATCTAAGAAGATATTTTTAAAATTGTGAGGCAAGTTAGTATGAAAGCTGAGTTAGATATAGAACTTTAAACTCATGGAGATGGTTAGATAGCAGAATGTTAAAGTCAGGTGCCAAATACATATGGACTGGACATTGGGAATGTATGCTAAGCCATATAACTCTTATAATTGTGGCCTATTTATTTCTGTTGTTTTGTATTGTATTTATAGTTATAAGAAAAAGAACCATTTGTTGGACTGAAAGGGAGAGCTGTTGGGGGGAAAAAGAAATACCTTAAACTAAAAAAAAAAGGGAAGAGGATGGGGGGGTTGAGGGGGAGGAGGGTGGAAGGGTGGGACTGGAGGGGGGTGTAGGGAGGGGATTGTGATTGAGATGTAACTTGAAGAAATAAAAAATAAATTATTATTAAAAAAAAGAGAAATGGGTAAGTAGTCAGCAAGCAAAACTAATGCTGCAATGAAGAATAAAGGATGATGTGCAGGGTAGGTACCTAGGCTTAGAAAAATAAGCAAAAAAGTTCATTGGTGAGAAGCAGAGACAGACTGTCATGTCTACAAGTAAATATGTGTGCAAGAAAGAAGACAAAAGGTACCAGTTCAGCAGAATAATCAGATGTAATCCTAGAGAACAGAAAGGAGAAACATCTAAAGGAGGCCACACAAGCACCCAACAGCTGACTCAGAACAAGAACATGGAAGAGACAGGTGTGGGTATGGTGAGGGCCCCCTTGCACAGAGGCACACCACCTTCCAGAAGGAGGCTGGGCAATCTGTCAGAAGAGTAGAAGAGCCAAGGGCTCAAAAATCACCAATGTGTAAAAGGCCTTTTCAGATAGGTCTGAGGGAGAAACAAACAAGAAAAGATGAATCCACAAAACCAACTGAAAGATAAAAGGGAAGACCATTAATCGCTCACAGACAGCAATAAGCAGGCAAGATTCTGAATCTGTTTGCCTTTCCATAGGAAAACGAGCTGAGAGGCTGTAAGATAAACACCACAAAGAAGTATGTGAAGCACAAGAGAGTGGAATGATAACAGAATAGTTGGATTCCTTAAATGATCCAAGTATTCAGGGTCCAGTGAAGGGCACAACGCAGGGAAGTGATTGACAGGTGTGTTGGGGAAGGACATTTTCAAAGGGGTAACAGTGCACTGAGAAGGAGTGATGGCTGTCCAGGTCAGGTGGAGGGAAGGAAAAGGGCCTCCACTAAAGCCCCAATCTGCTCCTCACTGTGCAATCAATTACCAAACAAGTGGTTCATGAGGTTTTGAAAGAGAATGTGTTGGCTACTGAAACTTATGAGTTTTGCTCCATCACCTTATTTCTGTATTTTAGGACAGAGACAAGTAGACTGCTAGGTATCCATTTGCACCTGGCTGCATTCCAGAAAGGACTGAAGGTTGATTGAAAGAATACCCAAAAAAAAAAAAATCACCAAGACACTGCAAGCTGAGAAAGCAAAGAGGGTTGGTGGGGGGGGAGTTGAGAGGCATAAAAAGAGAGCAAAAAGACAAAAATTACAATGTGCAGCACAGGCTTCCTATTCGCCTGTGTATGTGGATTCTACTCCTTTGTTGATGGTGAATTTAACTATGTTCAGGCAACAACAAAAGAGAAACCTGACTGATAATTTGTTTTACATAGAAAGGGAAGGAGAGAAACTGTAGGGGCTAGGGGGTAAAATGAGGACAGAGAGAGGAAAAACAGGATAGAAAGAAATAATGGGGCATAATTTTTCCTGAAGCTAGACCCCAAAGAAACTTTAGAGGATCCTCAGAAAAAGAACAGTGATAATTGTAGTAAGCAAACATTTCAAGGACTTTCTTGCAGTCAGATGTGACATATAACCTCCACAGATCTCTCTGTCTCTCTACCTGTGATTACTTGTAATTTAGATTTAAGTAAGTTTCATTAAAAATCTTGTTACTTTCAAAGTGCTCTCAGCCTTCAGAGTTGGCATGATTATTTCCACCAATGTGCAACACAGATCAATCACAGGACAAACCAAGTAGCAATGTCATACACCACAGAGGACTTTCTGCCTCCTTGCTGAATGGCAGCTTGGGGTGGCATATCCTCTATACTGGTCTACCCAAGGCACAACTTTGAGAAGACTGGAGGGCCTCTCATGGGGATTCAAAACCAATGTTTTCTTCCTTCAGTTGGGCAGTGTCATGTTGGAAAGCCAGTGGATCATGTTGGGAAGGATCATGGGACTCTGTCCTACATGTCTGACAGTGAAAACAGTGCGGCTCATTCCAGTCACGTCAGAGTCTCTAAATGTAGCTCTTGTCCATCACTAAGGAGGGAGGCTTCACACTATTCCAATTGCAATTGGCACAATATACTAGGAAGATTAGACTATGAAGACAAGTAGATGTCTGAGGTAAACTTATCCAAGCCATTTCACCTTGGAAATCAACCTCTGTAAGACAAAGAGGCTGTATACTTAGATGAAAGTTAAGCAGCCCTTCTGTGCTAACCTTGAAGTTTAGGCATATGAGATGAAAAATGTGTTTCAACATATTCTGTAATTATTAAATGTAATGTAGATAATATAGGTTATCTAAGTTTTATTACATAAACCATCTGCCTTACAGAAATCCAATTTTTACATAAGTCCTCAGGAAAATATGGATTAAAACGTACAGACTAATGATCAAAATGTGATTCTAAGTGCATAATGGTAATATGGGTTAAATCTTAGCATAGAAAGGGAAATCAGTGTGAAAACTGTTGATACTTGGAAAGTGTGTGGTTTTCCAGAAGTTGGGGGATGATGTTTCATAGGCACTATTCAGCCTGGCAGAAATGAACTTTTATCTCACTGCACAATTAAACGGATGACATAACTATGTGCAGCAACTCAACCAGGAGTTAAGTGGGACTAATTCAGAGAACAAAGTTCAAGGTCAAACAAGGAAAATGGATCACTCAAAAAATAAGACTTACATATTTGTGTAGCTAGCTGTTAAGAATCCTTGCCTCTAATGTGATCCATCCTTTCTCATTGACCTTAGACAGCCCTCTAAACTCTTTCCACCCCACTTTGCTCCCAACTGAGTCTCTCTATATAGCTAACCACAGCCCAAATCATCCTTGATAAAATTCTAGGCCATCCTGATACCTCTAAACAGTGGTCTTTCTGATTCATCCTTCATCCCAGCCTTGATTAGTAGACATTCTCCTATGTAATACGGCTCACTGACCCTGTACTATGCTTTGTCTCATTCTACCCTAAGAAACCATTGGAAGAAGAAACCGTTGTGGCATCTATGATAAATGCCTCCTTTGAGCTCAGCTCTTGGTAAAGATAATGGGATCAGAAAGGTCTCAAGGAGGGCAGCTAAAATCACAGAAGAGGAAGGTCTCCTTCCTAAGGACGAGTTAAGGAAATCAGGAGTCTGCGAGACAAATAACAATGTTAGGAGGAGACAATCTTACCAATTCAGAAAGCCATGGAAAGAAAATAATGGTTCCATTAACCAAACTCCAGAATAACCAAATGAGGCATTCTCTCTTCACTCTTAAAACATGTAAATTTAAGCCAGTTTAGAAAGAAATAGCTAACAACAATAACGTGGTGATTTGAGAAATAATAAAACTTTGGGAGGTTTAGTTTGGGATTTTGGTCTTTGGGTTTTGAGACAGGGTCTCCTCATATAGCTTAGGTTGGTCTGGACCTCTGTAGCCCAGGCCTGCCATAAATCTAAGATCCTCCTGTCTTAACCCCCAGGGTGCTGGGATAGCAGACATGCATCATCACACCAAAAAATGTAAGTTTAAAGGGTTTTCAGATACAGTCATGGAAAGCTCAATGTCAGAAGACTACAAGGAAACTGAACATCTCAAGCTCTGGAGATAATCAAACTCCCAAATCTTTTGGTATGTTGACTATTAACAGTGAGAGCAACCACCTGTAGGGCCTGGAAGGAGTTGCTTCTTTACATAAGCCTATACCTGGCTCTTTTGTTGTGAAGACCATCCAAGCAAAAGTGCCTAACCCAATGTCTAGTTCACCCAGCCTCAGTGAACAGCAGCAGCGAGAGCCAGTGGGAATCACTGTGTAATTTAGCTAAATGAGTTTGGCTCCAGCTCACCATAGCAGTTCTACCCAATCATTGTTTTGTCTTCAGTAAGTCAATAATTGCCAGTTGTTCAATAACAGGATTCTACCAGCAAGCCCCTCTTTGTTTAACACTTGGGGTGGTTTGGGGAAACTCCCAATTAGCTTAAAAAGAGAATATCTGTGTATTTTCTTTCTTTTAAAAAAAGATTTATTTACTTTTATTTTATGTCTTTGAGTGTTTTTCCTGCCTGTATGTATGTACATCATATACATTTCTGAAGAAGTCAGAAAAATGTGTTGGATATTCTAGAACTGGAGTTACAGATGCTTTGTGAGCTACCATGTCGGTGTTGGGAATTGAACACAGGTCTTCTGCAAGAGCAGCCAGTGCTCTTAACTGCTGAACCATCTCTTCAGTCCTTCGTTCTAGATATTTTCCAATGTTAAGATCATTAGGGTCCCACAGGAAATGTTCTGGAAAGAACAGAAGCCTTTCAAAAAATTATCTTTACTATGTGACATATCAAGAGTGGAAAGTAAAGAGGGGGGTGGCAATGGAAACGTAATGAAGTAATAAATAAGCGTTTAAAAAAAAAGAGTGGAAAGTAAACAGAAAAAAAGTTTAAAAAAAACAGAGAAGAAAAAAATATATTTCCAGACAGAATAAAAACAAACTGCAATGTAGGGTCCATCCAAGAGATAAGGCCCTCCCTCACTACAGGAGGCAGGGTGGGAAACTTGGAAGAAAGAGAAATCTGTACTGAGATTTCCATATCCTAGTGGTGCATCTCAAAGGACCAAGCAGCCAGCTCTCACTCTGGCTAGATAGAGCGCATTGCCTAGACTTCTGAGAACAGGGGCAAAAGAAGAAAGCAACAAGAAGAATCAATCGGTTGAATCTGGGAGGTATGTTTAAGGTATTATTTCCCTTGTGCTGATAAACAGCTAAGCAACAAGGCACTCATGGAATAAATTAAATCTAAACCTGGCTCTTGTGTCATGTCAAGTCTGCCCATGCCCAGTTGTTACGACACCCTTGAACTAGTTTCACGACCAGTTAGCCTCCAAGGTCCTCAGTACCAAAATGGGCATACTGACAGCCCCTCCCTTGTAAACTATAAGTATTAGATGAGCTCATATACTTACCATAGAGTCAGGTGCCATCCAAGTGTCAATAAGTCACACATATAATTAAAGTGTTGTTGTTGTTGTTTTATTCCTTTATTTCTTCATCTCAGTGCAGATGGGAAGGAAGAACAGAGACTGAGATGTTCAGATGATCTGCTATCTACTATTCCCCACGTTGTCAAACGTTCACTGATTTCACATACTAGGCTATGCCTTGATTTTAATCCTACATGCCTTTGGGTTTCCATTCACAAGTAAGTTTGAATTTCACCAGCATGTCTCTCCAGGGACTCATGCTAAGTCAATATCTCCTATCCTATAAGGCCTAAATTGGTGTTGTAAACTACCATTTGGATTCTGAAACAGAATTGCTAATGGGGTGATAATTAACAAATTCCCTAATTATTCTCCTATATTCCAGATTTATCAGCTATTGTATCTTCGGAGTTGTCTTTCACCTTCATGAATGTGGGATGAAAGTAATGGGCAAAGTGGATAAAAAAGGACAGCCTTGAGGATTATAGACAAGTTGTTTAATTCTGCAATTTGCTCTTCACGGTTGAATAAAACCTCAGCTCCTTCCTTCCCAACCTCTCATCAACCAAAGCCGTCTGATTCTCTTATCCATAGTGGAACTTTTAAAACTATTCAGTTTAAGGGTGAGGCTACAGGGGCCTCATAATTGGCACACCTGGAGCTACTTTTTAATATTTCCAACAGTTTCCTTTAAATTTTCTCCTGCTGTTTCTCTAGCCACTCCACTCAAATCTACCACCATGTCTTATGTTTTCTTGTACTTCCCAAGTATCTCTATTTTCCTTGTGAAGAAGGTCTTTCTATGTAGCCCAGACTGGTCTTGAATTCACCTCTAGCTTCTTCTGCCTCCAGAGTGTTGGGGTGAGAGATATGTGCCACCAAATCCAGCTTAAAGAACTTTTCTATTAGTTCTTCATTCCCAGTGCCCCAGCCTCATTCAGACACTTGTCTTTGCTCACCCACCATGCTGCCATCACCATCCAACAGGTTCCCTTATCACCTCCAAGCCTCTTGCAATGTAGTTCCTATTCCACCAGCAAAAATGGCCATTTAAAAAAGCAATTCCAGTTGTACTGTCCCCAACACCCTGTGCATTTTCACCTACTGAACAACACTGAGCCAATCCCATGTACACTCAGGTCTACTCTTGATTTGACCTCATCGGGTTTCCCTGCTCCATTTCCCACAGCTTTCCCACACTCTCCTCTCATTCAGCTTGCTTCTCAACTTGTCTGTCCTTGGCACACATGCAGTTCTCTCTGCCATGAGCACCACTGTCCCTTTACCCACTGGAGAATTCGGACTCACTCTTGGAACCTCAACTGCAGAACTATCTCCAACCACACATCAGTCACAGGAGCCACTGCATCACCAGGGTACATTTGTGCTCTTGGGCACAGAGTCCCAAGGGCCACATCCTACAGTACTTTGTAGTGCAGCATCAAACCTTGCAGTTCTGGGCCCCCCCGAAGGCAGCTGGTGCTTATTAACTGCTCCATATTCAACCACAGACTCGATAAATGACTAGAGATCAACAAGTGTTCCTTCCCTGAGATATTTTTAAGCCCTGGAGAAGAAAAGATAGCAAAAAACACATGTCTGCTCACATGAGTGGCATGCTGCAAGGCTTTCAGGAGGAGAGAGAACCTGTGGGTCTAACTGATGGCATCAGAAGAACAAGCCTGTCCCTGAGGCGCTATTTAAATTCCACTCCGTGATTTTCCTTTTAATTCATTTTTATTCCAGGTGCAGCCCTACAGCTATTTTAAACCTGAGACTTAAAATAAAGTAATACTAATAGCTGGAGTTATCACAGGCTCCTGCAGAAACAGCGCGCCTTGGATCTCAGGGAGGGAGGAAGAAGCCGTACACAGAGTTTTGACAAAGGGCAGTATCCCTTTCCTGGGAGAGGGTGGAGAGCGAACAAAACAGGGCTTGTCATCAAAGGATTGTGCTTCCCTAAGCAAAAGCATTCACTCCTCCATGCTCTGAAATAGTTCACTTTGTACATTTAACTGTTCCTTTTCAAAATGTGCAGTCTGAAAGAGAGATGAGACTGCTGGGCAGGACAGCAGAAAGCACCAAGCAAGAGCGGCCAGTTGATAATCACCTGAGGCCCAGGGAGCTGTGTTCAAATGTAAATTCCTGGCTAGAACCACAGAGCCTGAAAGAAGGAAGTGCCCTTCAAGTGCCTGCTTGTGGGAAAGTGACTCCAGGCTCAGGAAAACTGCCCAGGAAGTGGAACACTGTGGTACCCAGAGGCACACAGGCTGCCCCTGACCTGCTCGTGTCAGCAAGAGCCAGGCTTGTTTCTTTCAGCTCATTAATGAAACAAAGTCATGCTTTAATTACTGGCCTGAGCCAGCAGGGAGTCCACAGTATTAATGCAGCCCAGATATGTCTCCAAACACGGAATGTTGGCATCTATTGTTTCCCTTCCTTGTTCTTAGAAGGGCATTGACCTCTCTGTACGGGCACCTCATACCCCTTCTAAACAGATGGTACAAATAAGAAAGGCCAGCCAGCACTGCCTCCCCTGAATGAAGGCATAGGTATAGGAGGAAGGAGGTTTACTGGTCAAAGCCAGGCCCCTGGGATGGGGGAAATATGGAGAGGTGGAGAGCAAGCCTCCCTTCATCCTGAACTAAGCCGGTGAAAGCTGAGTTCACCCAAGTTGAGTCTCTGCCATATACAACCAAAGGTCATTAAACAGGTCCTGACCCAAATTAGCATGGAGTCTATCTGAAGGTTTTGGCTTTGAGCATACCATAAAGGAATCAGATGAGAGCAGAGGCATTGAGGTTGCAGGGGAAGTCCCAAAGACCAGAAAAAATGGCTATTCAAGAAGAGGTAGCCATATAGTACAGGATAACTATACTACAACCAATGCACCAAAGGGAATATGAACATAGACTTTGTTTCCTGTAAAGGAGGCATTTGCACTAGTGGTGCTGCCTTATACGGCCCCATCCATATATGAGGAGGCTCTTGGGCCTCATATGACTGCTGAACTGCGGTGGGGGACTCTTATGTAAGGACACTCCACTCCAGAGGAGTGTGATGGAAGGGATAGGGGGTAGAGGGTGGGAGAGCAGGACTGGGAGGGGTGGAAAGAGGGTACTGTGATGGAGATGTAACCTGAAGTAATAAATAAACATAAAAAAGAAGAAGGAGGAGGGGAAAGAAGAAGAAGAAGAAGAAGAAGAAGAAGAAGAAGAAGAAGAAGAA